>CATIWC010001212.1:0-247347 GCA_948472305.1 Vicia faba
TTGTGTGAAATATTTTTAGAAGGTAAATAAAAATAAAAATGTATTTACACCATTTTTCTATTTATTCTAATAATAGTATATATATATTTTATGTATAAACAAAGAAATAAATCAAATAAATATGCCATATATTCAAAAAATGATGGAAAAAATATTTTTTTATTTTTTATGCCATGAGAAAAAATAAACAAAGTCAACCAAAAAAGAAAAAGTCAAAAAGAGTCAAAAATGAAGCAAATGGGCTCAGGGGGTGTAAACATGGAAATAGGGTGTGAAAAGAAAAGCACAAGACAAGCCCAGCCCAATGATCATTGTCTTCAACCTCCAGCACAAACATTTGAAAAACGCGCACCCCTGTTCTTCAATGTCTAACTCCTGATTCTTGGCTTTTCAGCAAAAACTCATAACACAACAAATGTTCAGCATGAAGAGACGGTTCTAACCATATAAAGAACTTGACCTATCTCTCTAAGATGAGGGAGAATTTCTCCTCCCCCAAATCCTAACCTAATTTTTCTACCATTTTCAAACTCCAAATTCTCTCTACTCAGGCAAAAGAAATGAAATGTAAAGATATGTACATGTTCAGGGCTATGAGTAGGACCTTGTTTCTTCACAAACTTAAGACTAAAGATGCATGATAAGAGAGATACGAGTTCAAAGTTTTACCTGTGCAGTTGAACTTCTATGTGGATAATGAGGGACTTTCAGTGCAATGTAATGATTGGAAAAGCTTCCTTGAGGTCCAGGGATGCTTTTTCAATGCTTACTTTGTCTTGAACCTTCTTGTATCAAGCTGTAGAACTTCAACTGCAAAAGGAGAAATTAAAAATGGTGGAAACTGTTAGAGTGATTACAGGTCAGGTTTTAGGCCATGGTTAGCTTGCATATGTTGTAAGGAAGGTGTATGAATTGTTTTTGGTGAGAATGCTCGAGGGAAGTGGGAGTTTGCACTCAATCTGCAGGGGTTCCCCTGTTTGTGCAGTTTCAAGGTGATTTTGAGATGGAGGATGCTTGAGAGGTTCAGGACTCGTGCCAAAGCTTGGATGTGGTCTATGGAATGTGTTTGATAACTTCTCTCTTGTGTTTCTAAGCTGAAGAGAGAGTTGTGATAAGTTATGCAATGTTACTTGAAAATGAAGCAAGCAATGGTCACTTTGTGTTTTTAGGTCAGTAGGGGCCTCTAATCCTGCTGCATAATCTTCTCTTGATCAGAGCAACTTGTCCATAATCTTGTGCCAAGAGGATTTTGCTTGTACTTGCTTGGATTTCAAATTGACATAAAGCTAGCTTTTTACAAAAATGGATAAAGCACTTTATCTAGTTTAGGATTAATCCACTATGCAATGTTAGAACACAAAGAACATGGCCTCAACACATTGAATATGCATTAAATTATTGAGTATGGAATGGTTCAAGGACCTGTAATCAAGCATAAAGCAAGCTAAACTCAGATTTGCAAGTTTATGAACATGTTTTGATGAAGAACAAAAGTGAATTTTTGCCAACTTGTGAAATTCGAATCTCTCAAGTTATGAGGTTGTTTGATGAGTTCTTGGATATTTTGGAAAGCTTGGAATGTGTACTACAATCCATCTTTGAAATGAAAATCAAAATTCCAAGTGGAAGGGTATGAAAAGTGGCCTTGAAGTGGGGTAGAAAACCTTGTCAAAATAGGTTAAAATTTCACTAAGTTAAAAATGGTTTAGTGCCCTTATTCAAAAAATTATAACTTGAGATACAAGCTTCAAATGAGAAAACTTTGTGAATCAAAGTTGTATATTATGCAACAAGATACAACTTTCATGTTTTGACTTTTGTTTGAATCCAAATGGATCATGGTGAAAAGATGGGGCAAAGTTGGGGAAAAATTAGGGTTTTTCATAACTTGAAAAATTCTAAGTTATGAAAAATTCCATTTTCAAACCCTAATTTGCATTTTGTGATTTCTTGGTGAACAAGTTTCATGATTTGGCATGTTTTGATGAAAAATGAATCTTGACTCTTGATTTTGACCAAAAAGTCAAAGTTTGACTTTTCAGTATACAGTCAAAATTGATCAATTGACTGGGAAATTCAACTGTCAACCTTGTGTACTTGGGATCTTTTGAGCTTGATGAATGTGTCAAGACCATTTCATTGAGTCCTTGAGTCCATATGTGAACTTGGTTTGCCATTGGCTAGGTCAAACAGTCAAAAATTGCCTTTGTGTAGTCAAAACCCTAAAAATGACCATTTTGCCCTTTTGATGATCTGATCAAATTTCTTATGGAATTGTGATCCAAACTTGATCAAATGATTCATGTGAGTTCATAATGTTGATGTGGATCAAATTTCATGAGGTTTGACTGTCAATTGGCCATAGTTGACTTTTTCCCCAATACAGCTGATTTCTAGGTCAACTGTCCAATTGATTGGGCAAAACTTGGAATCAAGACTTGAAACTTGGTATAGATAAACTTGGGAGTCCAATATGAAGCATGAAAGTCATCTTAAGCATTTTAGGTCAAAACATCCTTAGGCAAACACAAACCCTAATTTTGAGTCCATAGTGCAAGGAGAAGTCTTGAGCAGAGGAAACCCTAATTGGATCTTGATCTTCAAAGGTCTTGTGATGAGAAAATGTTGAGGAAATGGGAGGGCAAATTTTGGGGTACAACAATGGGTATGGTGATGAAATCTGGAAAATGGGTGAGAGGTGCGGCTGCGTTTGAAATTGAGAGAGAAAGAAAGAATGCAGCGTTAGCGCTTCTGTTTTGTTTTTGTTCGTAACAGCTAGCCCTGTTACGTTCGTAATGCAAGAGCGTTACGTTCGTAACGTGGAGGGGGCTGTTACGTTCGTAACAGCTGTGTTACGTTCGTAACACCTCTGTTTAGGGGAAAAAATAATAGCTTTTGTATTATTATTATAGTGCCATTCTCCTTAGCATCATTGGTTGCGTTTGATATTATTAGGGATGAAAGAAAAAAAACACATAGCAGCATAGTTGGATATAGTAGTGTAAAGCAATAATATTATCACTAACAGTAAAAATAATGACAGTAGTAACAGAAAAAATAATGGCAGTAAAATTGAAACTTGATGAATAATTGAAATATCATTAACTAATAGAATTGTTTTAGAATTTGAAACAAAAAATAACTAAATGCATGGAATAATAATAAAAAACTAAAACTAAGTTCCTCCCCCACACTTAGACGAAACAGTGACCTCATTGTGTGAAGGAAAATTGCGATCAAAAGCGCAGCGGAATTTAAAATTTTCCTTTAGCGATCCTTACAAATGAGCATGGTCAGTGATAGAAATATTTACCTCTTGTGGCGATTCAGACCTTTGATGTTGTGATCAGGAGCGTTGATGAAGAACAACGCCTCTACTCAGTCCACACGAACAGATCGCTTCCGGTCACAGTGCTAGCTGATCACGAACGTAAACCTTGAGTGAGAGAGAGAATCAAAAACGAAATTGCATCAAGTGAAATTGCTTCATCACAAGGGATCTATTTATAGAATCACTCGTGTGGGCTACAAGCTAAAAGCCCAATTAAGGCTATAAGCTAAAAGCCTAATTAAGCTTATGGACATCATACCTTATGATGTACCATATATCACTTATCCACGTGGTACCTTACCACTTTCCGTATTACATTTAAGTGCACCGTACCTTACGGTGTTCCTTATTTATTCTATCTCTCATCAACCTGTCCTTATTTGTGTGACCCTGTAGGTTTTTGCGATGTTGGCAATTATATTAAATCACACATTTAATATAATAAACAGTGAGCGGTATCTAGCAACACATCATTGTTACCCAAGTCACAAAAATGTCATGTGATCTGACCAAACCTTTTCCGTGATAATATTTGTGTTATACAATTACCCTTTTGCCCTCATGTCTATATTGAACACAAGGCATACACTGTGTCACCCTTGTCCAGTTCAATATTGGGCCCTTAGACATTTATCCTGTTATGCAGGATGAGCAAATTCCATCTAGGTCACTCATGTCCCTTAGCATGCTTTGTGAAGTACCCATCAACCGTCTTTATAGTCATCCAATTACGGATGACGTTTGATCAGCAATAAAGTACTTGACTCTACATCTAGGGTCCATAGTGGTTTCAGGTCGAAGGGTGGTATACACCATTATCATCATGAGAATAACTTATGACACTTTGCATAACATTCTATGTAGTATTCTCATAGCGGGTCAATCCAGTATAAATATTACTCCTAATATTCATACTTATGTCAAGACTTGATAACTCCTTATCTATGATCCATGAGATGTGATCATCAATCTATCTTCATAATAATCTTAATGCTTTAATGTTATCCCACTTCACATAAAAGCTTGACTACGGATACTTTAAGAATAGTGTCTTATGTTTAATGGGATCTCATGATTAAGTCACACTTAATATTTCATTAAACAAATAAACCATTCTAGGGACTTTATTATTTTGGGAAGCAAACATAATAAAGAAATTCCTTTTATTATTAATAAATAATTCGATACAAGTACCAAAAGTATTGGCCTCTAGGGCTTACACCAACACTGTGTTCATAAATGCGAGAACGGAACATATCAGCATAACAACGGCAAGTCCTAGCCACGATGAGTAGAGAACAGATGTTGGTGAATGAAATCCAATTGTTCAATTACCATATCCATAAAACCAAGGAAATCCACATGTAAAGAGGTAAGCTCACCCCGCATTCCGGTTATTTTCTGCATTCAAAGAGTCGAGGGTGACAGTAGGTGGAGGTGGTGGTATCTCAGGAACTGGGAGGGTAGACTCAGTGGAAACTACAGGCTGATCCAATGGGTCAGGAAATTGGTGGTATCCAGGTTGTGTTTCTGGATCAGATTCATCAGCAGCTGGAGAGGTATTTGGGACTTCATAAATTTCAATAGTGGAAGGAGACGAAGGCGGGGTAGGAGGATGGTGGAGATTAAAAAGCCAATTTGCTCTGTTATAGACACTAGTAATAGGATTTGGGAGTACAAACTGGTGAATAGTTTCATGTTTAATCAGCAGCTCAAATTCATTCGGCCCAAGGTTTCCTATGAAGCTAGTGTTGAAGAAAAACTCAATGTTCATCGGCTTAATCCCATAGTGCGGATTTGTTCCTAACATAGGTCTTCGGAGTCCAATAGCATTAGAGATCATAGTAACTAACCCACCTATGAGGATTGGTGCATTTTCTGTTTGGATAATACGTTCCATATTAGCAATTATATAGGTGGCACCATTTACTGGACAGTTCTGCGAAGCACAATACATGATGAAAAGCTCATCATGTAACACAGATGTAACATTCTGCTCTTTTCCGAAGAGGGTGTGGGAAATGATTTTATGGAAGTACCTAATAGCAGGGTTATGGATGGACTCCGAGTAAAGGTCATTTGGCTCAGGATGGTTGTTTCCAGCAATACTATCCCAGAAGTAATCAAGGTCATGATCTAGCAATAGGTCTTCTTGGGTCATGGTGATAACATCAGGGCCATTAGGGAATCCTAACAAATTGGCAAACTCCCTATGCTTATAGCGGTAGTCCATATTAAACAATCTGAAGGTGATCAGCCCGCGGTTGAAACCTAGCCCATGGTTTGGCAGATAGCTTAGTATGCTTAAGAACTCAAGGGTCAACTTATGGTAGGTACAATAGCATCTCCGAATTGGAGCAACGTCCCAACCTATTTGGTTAAGCAAATACATAACGCTCTCACGAATGCCTAAGGCAGTCATAGCATGGTCGTCAGCATAAATGGTTGGACACATCTCTCGCTCAACTAGATCCTCAAAGCGCCTTCTCTGATGCCTACCTCTCAGGGTTATGTTCATGTAGTTCATACGTGCCATGGAGCTAAAAAATAAAGCTAATGAATTACCCTGAAAATATTTAATAAATGTATGAAAAACTAAGTTAGTATTTTCAGGTTAAAATGCCGAAGTTAATCAAAAGAAAAAGAAGTTCAAATAAAAAGGAGTAAGGGATGCAACATAAAAATTTGAAAGATTAAAACAAATTTAAAATAAAATAAAATAAAATAAAAACATATCAAAACAACAAAAATAATTAAAAGTAAACATGGGTTGCCTCCCATGAAGCGTTTTTGTTTCATGTCGATGGCTCGACAGACAGTACCTATTCAAGTAGGTATCGGGGTAGGTGGCTCACTTAACTGTAGATAAGCCGAATAGTTTGGATTTTCGACGTTAAAATAATGCTTTAAACGTTGGCCATTGACTATAAATGGTTCGATGGAATTTCCTTTAATTTCTACCGCACCACTTGGGAAAACTTTATTAATTTCGAATGGTCCTGACCATCTGGAACGTAATTTACCCGGGAAGAGTTTCAGTCTAGAGTTGAATAGGAGTACAATGTCTCCTTCCTTAAATTCTTTCCGCGAGATACGCTTATCATGCCATTTTTTTGTTCTCTCCTTATAGATTCTAGCATTTTCATAAGCGTCTAAACACAATTCTTCTAATTCATGGATATCCAATATTCGTTTCTCGCCAGCAGTCTTGTAATTTAAGTTAAGAGTTTTAATGGCCCAGTAAGCTTTATGTTCTAATTCTACTGGCAAATGACAAGATTTTCCATAAACTAATTTAAACGGCGTTGTTACGATATGGGTTTTAAAAACTGTCCTATTTGCCCAAAGAGCATCATTTAGCTTGGAGGACCAATCCTTTCTGGATGTGGCTACGGTTTTCTCAAGGATTTTTTTAATTTCCCTATTTGACACTTCCACTTGTCCACTTGTTTGAGGATGGTATGGTGTGGCTATGCGATGTTTAACACCATATTTTGAAAGTAGTTTTTCGAATATTCTAGAGATAAAATGGGAACCACCATCACTAATTACTAGTCTTGGTATACCGAATTGTGGGAAGATTACATGCTTGAATAATTTAAGTACCACACGTGTATCGTTTGTGGGTGTAGCGACGACTTCAATCCATTTTGATACGTAGTCAACAGCTACCAATATGTACTTATTTCCAAAGGATGCGGGGAAAGGTCCCATGAAATTAATTCCCCATACATCAAAAATCTCGACTTCGAGAATCCATTTTTGCGGCATTTCGTCACGCCTAGATATATTTCTTGTGTGCTGACATCTATCGCAGTTCATGATTGCTACATGGACGTCTTTCCATAAAGTATTCCAGAAAAAACCAGCTTGAAGTATTTTTGCACAAGTTTTCGAAGTACTAGCATGTCCACCATAAGGGGCGGAATGGCAATGAGCAATGACGTCGTCCACTTCATCGTTAGGAACACAGCGACGATAGATACCATCGGCGCCTCTTTTAAATAGTAGTGGTTCATCCCAAAAGTAGTTTCTAAGATCATGGAAGAATTTCTTCCGCTGTTGGTACGTTAAATCGGGTGGTAGAACACTGGCGGCTAAGTAGTTAACAAAACCAGTGTACCATGGTAATGTGGTGTTGGTACATATGGCTTCTACTACCGCAGTTGTTAAATGTTCATCGCATTGATCTAAATTGTCGGTAGGAGCTATCTCTAGTTTAGCAATAAGGCGTTCATATGGGAAATCTTCGTTTATGGGAACACTCTCGGTTTGGATTCCATCAAATCTTGATAAATGGTCTGCTACCACGTTTTCAGTTCCTCTTTTGTCTTTTATTTCCAAGTCAAACTCTTGTAGGAGTAAGATCCATATGAGTAGTCTTGGTTTGGCGTCTTTCTTACTTAGCAAGTATCGGATTGCAGCATAATCCGTGTAAATAACGATTTTGGCGCCTACTAAGTAGGAACGAAATTTGTCCAACGCGAATACAACAGCTAAGAGTTCCTTCTCCATAGTGGCATAATTCATTTGTGCGGGATCATGTGTTCTGCTCGCATAGTAAATAGCGTGAAGCTTTTTATCCTTGCGTTGTCCTAGGACTGCGCCTACAGCATAATCGCTCGCATCGCACATTATTTCAAATGGTTGGTTCCAATCAGGAGGTTGCATTATAGGTGTTGAAATTAAGGCTTCTTTAAGCGTCTCAAATGCGTTTAAGCATTTATCGTCGAAAATAAACTCGGCTTCTTTCATCAATAGTTCAGTTAGTGGCTTAGTGATTTTAGAGAAATCTTTTATAAAACGTCGGTAAAAACCAGCGTGTCCTAGAAAACTTCTTATTTCTCTAACTATTTTGGGTGGTTGAAGGTTTTTGATAATTTCGATTTTTGCTTTATCGACTTCAATCCCTCTGTTTGATACAATGTGACCCAACACAATTCCTTGTCTCACCATGAAGTGACATTTTTCCCAGTTGAGCACTAGGTTGACATTGACACAGCGTTTCAGTACCAGCTCAAGATTTGATAAACATCCGTCAAAACTTTCTCCGCAGATAGAAAAATCGTCCATGAATACTTCCATAATTCCGTCCAAAAAGTCTGCGAAAATCGCCATCATGCATCGTTGAAAAGTTGCAGGTGTGTTACATAGTCCAAATGGCATTCTTATGCAAAGGTACCATAGGGGCATGTGAACGTAGTTTTCTCTTGATCATCAGGATGAATGGGAATTTGGAAGAATCCTGAGTATCCGTCAAGATAGCAAAAATGGGAATGTTTAGCTAAGCGGTCGAGCATTTGATCAATGAATGGTAATGGGAAATGGTCCTTGCGTGGTACGTTGTGCTACCGATTCGCCTTTTGTGTTTGTTATAACCGTAACACCTCCTTTCTTAGGTACTACGTGAACTGGACTGACCCAGTTGCTATCTGATATTGGGTATATGATGCCTGCCTCTAGTAGTTTCTGCACTTCTTTCTTTACGACTTCACTTAGGATAGGATTTATTCGTCTTTAATGTTCTCTAGAAGTCTTGCGGTCCTCTTCTAGCATAATGTGGTGCATACAGACAGAAGGACTTATTCCTTTTAGATCCGATATGTTATATCCTAACGCGGTTGGATACTTCCTTAACACATTAAGAAGTTTTTAGGTTTCAATCTTCCCTAAATTGGCATTGACTATAACTGGCCGTTCGAGTTCTTTATCTAAAAATTCATACCTTAGATCTTTAGGTAACGTTTTAAGTTCTATACCAGTTTTCTTATCAGTTGGGGTAGGATCGGGTGTTAAGGCGAAACATTCGCTTAGGTTGGCATCGTGATATTCCCGTCTCCAGTCATCATCCTCGAAAATAGTTGGCGTCAGAACTTTCAATATCCCAGAATAGGTGTCTTCTTGGCTTTCTAGTTCTTTGACACATTCGTCGATAATATCTAGGAAACAGCATGAGTCATCTATAGCAGGGGCTTTGAAGAATTGGGAAAGAATAAATTCTACTTTTTCTTCTCCTACCTCGAAGGTAAGCTTTCCTTTCTTAATGTCGATAATGGCTCCTGCAGTGGCTAAAAATGGCCTTCCTAATATGATGGGAATATTTGAATCTTCCTTTATGTCCATTATTATAAAGTCAGTAGGTATGTAAAATTGTCCTATTCGGACAGGAATGTTTTCTAGCATACCAACAGGGAATTTGACTGATTTGTCGGCTAGTTGTAGGGACATCTTAGTAGGTCTTATGTCACCTAGTTTGAGCTTCTCGCAAATAGATAAGGGCATTAGACTAACACTTGCTCCTAAATCGCATAGAGCTTTGTCTATGACAGATTTTCCAATTACACGTGGTATGGAGAAACTACCAGGATCCTTTAGCTTTTGAGGCATGTTATTTTGAATTATGGCGCTACACTCGGCAGTTAGCATAACGGTTTCGTTTTCAACAATTTTTTTCTTATTAGATAGTATTTCTTTTAGGAATTTAGCATATGATGGCATTTGAGTTATAGCTTCTGTAAACGTAATAGTGACGTTTAATTGTTTCAGAAGTTCTACGAATTTCTTGAATTATCCCTCGTTTTTGGATTTTGCAAGTCTTTGAGGGTATGGAATTGGTGGTTTATATGGCGGTGGAGGTACGTAAGGCTTATCTGAAACCTCTCCGCTCTCGTTTGCGTCTTCCTTTACATTCTCAGATTGTTCTTTCGATTTCTCTGCTTCCTTTTTAGGTTTTTGATACATGGTCGAGTTTTGGAGTCTAGGATCTACCGGTCCATCAAGTGTTGTCCCACTTCGTAATGTGATAGCATTAGCATGTCCTTTAGGATTGGGTTGTGGTTGTCCAGGAAACGTACCAGCAGGTGCGGCAGAACTAGCTTGGTGTTGTGCTACTTGGGAGATTTGGGTTTCTAACATTTTATTGTGAGTTGCTAGGGCATCTACCTTATTTGCTAATAGCTTCAATTGTTCACCGGTGTGAACGTTTTGATTGAGGAACTCTTTGTTTTGTTGAGCTTGATTAGCGATAAAGTTTTCCATTAGGATTTCAAGGTTAGATTTCCTAGGAATGTTAGGAACATTAGCAGCGGGTTTTTGATAGTCTGGGGGTACAGCGGGTGCTTGGCCAGGTGCATATAAAGCGTTATTGTTCTTGTACGAGAAGTTAGGATGGTTTTTCAAACCAGGGTTATAGGTATTAGCATAAGGATTACCTTGAGCGTAATTCACCTGATCAACTGATATTCCTGCTAGGATTTGACATTCGGTTCCAATATGACCAGGAACTCCACAAACTTCGCAGTTTGGGGTTACGGCAGCCACGGTGGCTGCAGGAGGTAAGGTCAAGCTTTCTATCCTTTGGGTAAGAGCATCTACCTTAGCATTAACTTTATCTAGGCTACTAATCTCGTACATCCCACTTTTGGTTTGAGTTTTCTCCATGGGTGTTCTTTCTCCTCCCCAGTGATAGTGGTTTTGAGCCATATTTTCAATGAGTTGGTTAGCTTCGTCGTAAGGCTTGTCCATCAGTGTACCACATGCGGCGGCATCTATAGAGAGTCTTGTGTTGTACAAGAGTCCATTATAAAATGTGTGGATAATCATCCAGTTTTCTAATCCGTGATGTGGGTACATTCACATCATATCTTTGTAGCGTTCCCATGCATCGAATAGCGATTCAGTATCCTTCTGCCTAAATCTGTTAATTTGAGCTCTTAATGCAACAGTATTGCTTGGGGGAAAGTATCGTGCTAAAAATACAGTCTTAAGTCCTTCCCACGTAGTGACGGAATTTGACGGCAAGGATTGCAACCAAGCCCAAGCTCTATCTCTTAGCGAAAAAGGAAAAAGACGTAATCTTATTGCATCTTTACTAACACCATTTGCTATAACTGTGTCGGCAAATTGAATGAATTTTGTAAGATGTTCATTTGGATCCTCGGTAGGATTTCCAGAGAATTGGTGTTGTTGGATAGCTGATATCAATGACGGTTTCAACTCAAAATCGTTTCGATTAATTACTGGAGCAGCAATGCTATTGTGGGGTTCTTGTTGTGATGGAGCTGCGTACTCCTTCAGTGGGCGGGTCCTTCGTTCTTCGACCATGTCTACTTCTGGATTGATTTCAGTTTTAGAGGAAGAATTAGAATTTGTCTCGGAATCAATCTTGATTTCGGGCTTCGGTAAAGGAAAAGCGTGATTTAAACAGTAATCCCTGACTGTTTGTCTTATGGAAAGGATGCGTTCAGGTTCATCCGTCGATTTGTCAAGCGGTTCGCCTTGTGAACGAGTCCTTGGCATACAAATCGAAAAATGGTTTCTGTTGCCTAGTCTAAACGCACAATAGAAGAATTGTACTTAATTGACTAATCAGTCCCCGTCAACGGCGCCAAAAACTTGATCGGGACTTTATGAGTCTATCGGGATACTAACTGCAAGTATACAGTTTAGTCGTTCTAGTTTTAAATGATTATCGAACCCACAGAGACTGAGGATCAATCGCATACGATCTAATGTTACAATTGTTTAACTAAGCGATGAATATTTGGTTTTAGGGGAAAAAGATTTTAATTAAAAACAATAGTAATAGTTATACCGGTATGTGATAGTCAGACTTAGGGAACTCGGTGAATCACTTGGCATATAAAGTATTTCGGTAAAAACGAATTGTTTAAAAACTTGAGACATACACTCTCGTGTTCATGAAATAAGTTATGCTACTAAACCTAGTGGATGCACTTTAAATTTAATAACACTTTTTGAAAAAGACTTGGGTCTAATTAATTTGTTAAAACACTCTCGTGTATTTAAAAATTAATGTTTTGATACCACTATCTAGGTCGAACCCCAGCTCTCGCATGCAGGTTCTTGCCTTAATTAATTTCCCACTCTCGTGGCAAAATTGTGTTAAATATCCTTTCACTCTCGTGACAAGGGTAGTTAAATTAAATATGGAAATTGGAAACCTGAAACTATTTAAAAAAGTTTTTAGCCAAGTTATCACCAAACTCCTTCGGTGCTTAGGAGTCACATACCGGTACAAACGAAATTAGCCAGACATAATGTATTTAGTAACCATGCAACGTAAAATACAATTCATAAAAATAACTAACATAGCATAAGAATAATAAAAACCAATTGCATAAAAAACCTGTAATTATGTTGCTGTGGTAATCTTGAGTTTGTACAGTATCCTTGCGATTAATTGAAATATAGGATTAACCGTGGTAATCCTTCGATGAAGAATTAACACTTTTGGAAACTACTTTTGGAAACTGAATGTTACAGAGGCTATAATGGTTCAAAAGCAAATAAACAAAATAATGCAGAAAGGAAAAAGTATGGTTCTGTAGCAAAATCTCCGACCCTTTCAAAGTGAATTCTTCAAGATATATATAGGCCTTTGGTTGTAACTGCCTTCTTCCATTAATTTCGTACGTGCGCTAAATTCTAGGCTGGTGGAACGAGGTGCCAAAAACTTCGCGTGAACTTCGTGTGGCCTCTCCGTGGGTTACTGCGTAGACTGAGTATTTAGATTGTTACGTTCGTAATGGCACTCATTACGTTCGTAACAGTTGGGATTTTTGTTACGCCTGTAATGCGTTGTGTTACGTCCGTAACAGTGTTGGCTGGGTGTTGCGTTCGTCACGCTAGATGTTGCGCTCGTAACACCCTTCTGGAGTGAGCTTCTTAACAGATTTCCCTTTTTCTTCTTTCTTCTTGCCATTTCCTAGCTTGTATTGCTCCTTTTAGCTAATTTCCCATCTTATGCCTTGGAAAATATAGTTTACCTGAAAAAAATAAAAATACCTTCGTGATGCATATTATTCGATAAAAGACGTACAAATAATTCGTGTAAATTAGGCCTAAAAAGCGATATGCTTTCGTGTTATCAATGCCCCATCAAAGTACCTTGTTAGGATTCCAATCGAAAGACACTTGACCATCTTCAAAAAAAAAAATTTCTTCAAGCAAGTGTTTGTAACCACCCATGTAAGAGAAGATCTTGGAAAACATGAGAGGGAAAATTTTGGGGTACAATAACATCAAGTTGATAATATCATGATGACATCATGTTGATGGTGTCATGATGATGTCATGATGACATCATATTTTTGTCTTCTTTTGGAAAAGAGTCCTCTAGTAAACACGAGTCTTCCACCTTTTGTCTTTTTATGGGGAAGAGTCCTCTAGTAAACACGAGCCTTCAAGATACTTTGAAGCATTTTTTTCTTGATTTTCCTGGGTGATGAAGATGATGATTACTTAATCATCATGGATGCATGAGGAGCTTTAATCCCTTAAGACCATTGATTTGTCAATCTCTTGAACTCTTATCTTGCTTAAACAATAAACAAGTAGAGCATATCTTGTATTTTTTAAAGGTTAGTGATGCAAACATGAATAATATGATTTTCTAAATGATATAAAAGTAGGTTTGATCTTAGGTAAAAAATTAAGGTACAACACATCCCAGTGCTACGAAGATGTATCAAGACTTGAAGAAGATATTTTGGTGGTCTGGAATGAAAATGGAAGTTGTTGAGTTCGCGTATTCGTGTTTGATTTGCTAGAAGTCAAAAGTTGAACATCAGCATATGTTGGGTTTGATGTAGCCGTTGTTTATTCCTAAGTGGAAATGGGACAACATTTCTATGGACTCTGTGTCTGGATTGCCAAGAACAGTGAAGAGTTTTGATACTATTTGGGTTATTATGGATATGTTGACTAAATTGTCTCATTTCATTCTAATTCAACTTAACTATCCGTTGGAGAGGCTAGCAAAGTTGTATATTAAGAAGATTGTTTGTTGCATGGGACTCAATCCAGTATTATATCTGATAGAGATCTGAGGTTTACGTTGAGGTTCTGGGAGATTTTGCAAAAAACTTTGGGTGCAAAGTTATGTTTGATTTTCGCTTACCATCCGCAGGAAGATGGTCAGACAGAGAGGACTATTCATTTCTTATAATATTTGTTAAGAGCTTGTGTGCTAGAACAAGGAGGGGTTTGGGATAGATTTTTGTCGTTGATTGAGTTCACCTAGAACAACAATTTCCATTTGATTATGGGAATGACACCATTTGAAGTGTTGTATGGTAGAAGGTGTAGGACAATTTTATGTTGGTATGAGTCGGGGGAGGGTGTTGTGATTGGACATGATATTATCCAACAGGCCATCAAGAAGATCAAAGTGATCCAAGAGAAGATGACAGCTTTGCAGAGATGCCAGAAGAGCTACCATGATAAGCGAATAAAAGCACTTGAGTTCTAAGAGGGAGATCACATGTTTTTGAGAGTTACTCCAGTAAATGGTGTTGGTAGAGCTTTGAAGTCTCAATATCTCACTCCGTATTTCATCGGTCCATGCCATATTTTTCATAGGATATAAGAAATGGACTAACGGATTGCTTTACCACTATCGCTTGCTAATCTTCATGATGTATTTCATGTGTCTCAGTTGAGAAGATAGATTCTGGATTTAACTCATGTGGTCCAAGTGGATGATGTGCATGTGAGAGATAACCTGACTGTTAAGGCATCACCATACAGATAGAGGATCGAGAAGTGAAGCAATTATGTGGTAAAGAGATTACCTTGGTTAAGGTAGTTTGGGGAGGACCAGCTGGTGGAAACCTGACTTGGGAGCTTGAGAGTCTGATAAGGGAGTCGTATTCAAATTTGTTTATTTAAGGTAATTCTTAAGGGTGAAAGTTATTTAAGTAAGGAGAGTTGTAACACCTTGTTTCCCGTATAGATTTTTTTTTTAATTTTATATATGCCTTGTTGATGATTTATTTAATTATTGGATGTTTATGCAGTAAGTGTCCTTGAGTTAGGTACACAGAGATATAATTATAGGAGGATAGAATAATTTAGAATAACTTTAGTAATTAAAATAATTTTTTAGTTTTATTATTTAAATAAAATAAGAGAAATAGAACAATTAAGTCAAATGTGAGGATTAGGGAAAGTTATAGGGAGGGAGGAGTAAGAAATATGTAATTTTGGGTTAAGTGTGTAATTTTGAGAAGATTTAACCTAAATATAAAATTATGAGATAAACCTAAAATTGGGAGAATTTTCATCAGAACATAAAAAACTTAGTTTGGAGAGAAAAAAGGCAAAGGCTAGGAGTAGAAGGTTGGAACTTGGAGGAGAATAACACCAACCAAGTTAGGAAATCAAATTGCTTTCTATGAATCAAGGTAAGGGGGGGGGGGGGGGGGGGGGGGGGGGGGGGGGGGGGGGGGAATAACCTCAATAAAGGGATATGCATGAGGGGTAGAGTAGAGGAGTCCTTAACCTTCAATAGGTTTGGTATGAATGTGCATGGTTGTTGTGTTTGTTATAGGAATCTGAAAATTGGTGATACATTGGCGTTATAATATGTTTTAATGATGAAATTCGCGTATCAATTACCATGAAAGTATGCCATGTGTGTATGTCGTTTAATTGGAATGATGAACATGAAAATTATATGATTTAATCCATGAATATTTGATTAAATTGTTGTTATAGATGTATATGTATTTGTGGGTATCTGTTTTGATCTATATACCATGTTTATAATCGAAATTTGAGGGATTTTGTTCCAAAAATCGGAGCTTGAAAGTGCTCTATGGCAGAAAACATGATCGATGCCTTCTGGTTCAGGGTGACGGGCGTCACCAGCGTGACAGGTAGACCGTCATGCATTTTAAACCAATGAGGTTCGTCATTAACCTGATGGGAAGGCCTTCATGGTCTACAGGCTTGGTTTTCCAAACAGGTGATCATGACGTTGGAAGTAGCAAGGTCAGTGACGGAGGTCGCTGGGGTGACGACCAGGGCATCATGGTTTTGCAGTTTGTGCAGTAAATCTGTTTGTGAGTGTATAAATGCAGATTTTTAGTTATTTGACTTTTAGGTGATGGTTTGACCTCTGTTGGGGGTTGAGATGATGAAAATTAATAATTTAAAATTATTTAATAGAGTGATTTTTGATTCATGAGAGAGTTGGTGATATATTGAGTATGTTGAATTATGATTGATGTATCATTACATGTATGAGATGATAATTCGGCTATGAAGAATTGTTGCATGCTTGATTTGCTCTGAGTTTCTGTTGTGTTGCACATACAATAGAAACTCTTTAAATTAATAATGTCAAGACAAGAGAAATTTATTAATTCAGAGAGTTATTAATTTATCGATAAATTAATAATTATTAATTTAAAGAGTTTTTAAGTAATTATACTGTACATATCAAACAAAAAGGCAAATTAGTCTATGCTTCTTAGAAAAGTTAGAGATGAGCTCCAAATAGACTTGAAATTTAAGGAAACAGACAACTATTGAATCATATTTCAATAGAGTGTAATATATTTTTTACATTGGCCCAAGTCGGGATCAGACAAATTTATTATTTTAGAGAGTTTATTAATTTACCGAGTATTAGTTTAAAGAGTTTCTATTGTATATGAATTATTGTTGTGTGGTAATTTATAGAGGGGATTAAGAGAGTTGTCAGTGCATTATTGTTGTACTCCAAAATTTACCCTCCCATATTTCTCAAGACATTGCAAGAAAAATCTCCAAGTGGCTCAAGTTTGCTCAAGGATTGACCATACAAGCTACCTCATAAGGCAGTCTACCCCAAACTAGGGCTTTATGTTGCATCAAGATCCATGAATCCAAATGATCTCAAGTGCTCCCCGATGTACTAATGTGGTCTCAAGATCATCCATGTTGAGTTTCAAGTCTTGCAGAGGAAGTTTGCTCAGTCAATTGCTCAAAGGTCCAAAAATTGACTGTGCTAGGGCAAAAGTCAACTGTGTCCCAAATACAGTCAAACTTCAAGATTTTTTTGTCAAAATTCTCATTTTGAAGGATATTTCATCATTTTATCAAGGGTTGATCATGATTCATCAAGGATTGCTCAAGATTCATCAAGATTCAAAAGTTGCTAAATTAGGGTTTTGTAGGAAAAGTCAACTCAACTATGACCAAACATAACTTTCTCATACTTTATGAGAAATGACCCATACAAAGCTCATTTTGAAGAGGATGCAATTCCCTATAATCCATATTCATACCCCAAGATCAAAAAATGCACTCACAAGAAGTTATAAATTTGGACATTATAGGTCATTTTTGAAAGTCAACAAAAACACTTTTTTTCAAAGCTTATAACTTGAACATGAAATATCAAATTGAGATGATACCAAAAGGGTTGGTTATAGAACATCCCAAGCTTTCCAAAAAGTCTAAGAACACTTCCAAAAGTTCAAAATTGAAGAAGTTATGCATTGTTGAAGTTGGACTTTTTTGCAAAATTGCCAAAAGTCAACTATCCCCAAAACTTCAAATTTTGTCAAATGGGCCCATTCTTTTCCCCTTGATTTGAGCTTGTATAGTTTCCCACGTGTCCTAGCTTCAGCCATGAGCCCATATTTCATTTTTATTATTTAATTTGATTTTTAATTGAATTTATTTATTTTAAATCAAATAAAATCATAAAAAATCCAAAGCATTCATAATTCATGATCTCTTGGCTATTTCAGGCTCCACATTCAATCATTATCATCATCAAATTCGAATCAGACCAAATCATGTGCAAAAAGATTGAAATGAATCAAATTTGGAAGGTTTTTCATGGAGAATCAAATCAAATTTGCAATCATTATTGGAGCAAGATTTGAACTAAATTTGTTACCCTAATACACTGAGCATTACATAAGCAAGCATAAGGGACGAAAATCAGGGTTGGAAGTTGTGGAGAGAGGCAGAACAAAAGTGTAAAAATTCACAAAAAAGTGAGAAGTCGAAATCCAGGTTAGAGGCATTTTCAGAGGTCGAGACTTGTTCCAATCGCTTCCTGGGCATTCACACAAGCCATCCCAACCAAAACCAAGCATTTTCAGACTCCTAAACGCACTGTAAGTCTCACGTAACACAACTCTGTTCTTGAATTCGATTTGATTCATTCTTGCATCATTTGAGAAAACTAATGGTACATTCGTGATCACAAGAACATGTTTAAACTTTTTGCATTGTTTAATTTTATTTATGTGCTCTGTATGAAGAAACACCATGGCTAGGGTTTGGCTCGTGGTTTTAGGGGTTTTTGTTTCAGGCATAATTGAGATACAAGAAGGGCATGGTTTTGATCAGGAAGCCAGGACGAGTCAAACCATGTTCTTGGAATGGATTTATATGGCCTAGAGAAGATTTTAGGATAGGCCTGCGCTTTTAGCTGCGGATTCAAATCCGCGGGTATTCTTTTACAGGTTTCAGGACAGGGACGATGAGGTGTCCCCCGTCCATTGGTGGATTCAAATGTTACGCGCGTTTTTTTTAGGTTCTGGCAATGATTTTGTTTTTCATATAATATATATATATATATATATATATATATATATATATATATATATATATATATATATATATATATATATATATATATATATATATATATATATATATATATTGTATTATTATAACAAATCCAGCAGCGTGTCCCAGTGGTCAACAGATCAAGTTCCAAGGCGTTAGTGGCTGAAGGTCAGGGGTTCGATCCCTGCCTCCAGCACCTTGTATTTTCTTATTTCTTTTCAGGTAATCATATGTGCGCACTAGCTTGCTATCCATCATGCATCCTCACCTATCTAGGCGCCAGATGGCCAATGGCCAGATCTGTTGGTCCATAAATGGAGGAACACCAAGAGCCTAGTCCACGCATCCACATTGGATCAAAAAAAGGTCAAAGGGGCCAGCATTTTTGGGCCTACAAAATTACTACTCATACTCCCAAAACAGGCCCAAACCCCTCTCTCTTCTATTTCATTTATTTAGTTTTATTATTTGTTTTATTATTTTTATTTAATTTCTAACCAATCACAAAATTCCTCTTTTATTAAAAAAAATCACAAAAAATATTTTTATTTCAAATCAAATTTTAAACTTCTATTTTTCTTAAATAAATTTATTAATTAATTAGGTTTTAATTAGAAAATTTTAATTCCTTTTAAAAAAATAAATAAAATTAATTAGACTTAATTAGTTTTTAACCATTAATTTAATTATTATAATTTCTTTCCTAAATAATCAAAAACTCCAAAAATAATTTATTTTTATTAATTAATTTATTTAATTTAATTTAGGTTATTTCTTTCTTAAAATAAAAACAACAAAAAAAGATTTTTCTTTAACCAAAAGGGTCAAAACCCTAATCATGCGTCCGATTTAATTTTGCGCCGCGATTTACTTTTTATCCAATAATGTACCTGCTTCCGAATTGTAATAATTAAATAGGACTTTTAATTATTTTTTATTGCTTTATTTTATTTTGCAAAGGGTTTGTCTTTGGCGATGTAAATACCCGACGCCTTGTAATTTAAATTCCGCATTTTAATTTATGCAAATTATAACTGTTAGATGTTTGATAATAGGGTTGCATGACAAGACTGAATGTTAATCTTAAAATCAAATTAGATCACCTTTAACATGTACAAAGATAAAAATAACTGAAATCAACACACTCGCGCATGCGCACTCCTAGGGTACACCCCACTTGGTTGCCTTCGTACACGGTCATTGAGTATATGTCATTTTAGAGATCGTCCTCTTGTCTAAAAGATCATAGTCGCCTCAAAATGGTTGCCTCGGATATTGTTGCCTCAAACAAATGATCTAAGACATTAGGGTTACTGCTAAGGTGTCCTAACATTGCTTTAGTGACCGTAAGTCCCTCATTCAAATTGACCCTTGAACTCCAACGACGATGCTACCTACTCATCAATAGTGGGATAACGTTGCTTAAAGGACATTAGCATAGAACGATTCCTTTTTCGAGTAGGTAGATGGTTCTTAGATACTTGCTCTTTCAAAAATAAAATCTTTTTCACACTTACACCTTTTTAAACAAAGTTTTCAAAAATACTTCATTACACTCTTGAAGACAGAAGCAAGAGTTAAATCTAAGTTTTCAAACGAAAAACGTTTTCAAACCCACAAGCACAAAGAAAACACTTTTGAAAACAATTGAGCAAGTACCTAAGAGCCCGTGGATAACCACAGATAGAAAGGGTGCTAATACATTCCCTTTCTATAATCTACCCCCTGAACCCGAGAAACATCTCAAAAAAGAAAATTTTCTGTGCTTTTTTCCTTTCCTTGTTGGATAAAATAAAAGTCGGTGGCGACTCTTGCTTACCGCGACATTTTGCGAAAACAAACGCAAAACGCAAACCAGCATTCCAAAAACAGTCAGTTCTTTCCACCGTATCACAATTATGTTAGGATCAAAGAGGGGTCTTAACGCGTTGATATTGATATGTATTATTCATGCATCATTTGAGTTGTGTCAAAAGGCATGTTCGCTAGTTCAGAGAAAGGACTAGTGGCTTATCCCAAGTTCAGAGAGGGGTCTTGGAGCTCAAAGAGGGGGCTCATAGATTCAGAGAGGGGACCCGGTTCCTGAGAGAACCAAATATTGAGTTGGTATCACATGCATATGTATCGAGTTGTATTGTTTAGTTGCATTACATAAATGACTTGTATGCACAATGTTAATTTGTGTGTGATTGTTGAGTTGGGTATGAGGATGTACGGTGAGATGTTGTAAGCAATTGTCTGTAGAATATGTATGTATTTTATATTCTACCTTGCATTATGTACTGCTTACTTTATTAATGTGATTTCTCACCTCTTAGTAATTGTTGTGGCTTGTGCTCTTCCTCGGAGTATAAATAAGCAGGTAATTGAGTAGCTGCCTAGAACGGAATGGTGACACGAGGTTGTTCTTATTTCCTTTTTGTTTTTTGTCTTTAGCTTACGTTGCTCTGGTCTGTAACACAGTGTGAGCAAATGATGTTTATTTTGTTTTGTGTGAAGTTAATATATGCATTGTTGAAGTTTAATAATTATCACGTTCAGATGCTTTGAAGTTGCCATGAGTTGGATATTATACTCCATTTAAATTATTTTATGAAAGTTTAAACCCTTGTGAGATTAAAGTGGAAGTTGTTATGTTTTATTATTGAATTTGATATGATTCCGCTGCGATGATACCCTAAGTAAAGTTGGGCATGCGATGACACATCTTGCATGATTTATGTTTTCCGCTGCATGTTTTCTAAATGCTTATGTGGTGTTTGAATGGTTGTTGTTAGTGACACCTTAAATGATCGAGTAATTCTTTATTTATAAGTCTTGGAGTTTAAGGTGTCACATATAGTATTATTGTAAATAATTTAATATTGTCTAATGTTAAACAATGGGACATTCAAAATTTTAGACTATTGTTTACTCATGATACAATGATGAAGATTTTGAAGGTTTCTTTGTTGGAAGAAGTGAATGAGAATTGTTTGGTCTGGAAAGAAGAACAAAATGGAATTATATTGTCAAAACAAGTTATAAGTTGTTGATGAATGTCTAAGCTAATGGTTCAAAATAAGGAGTCGAAAGGGATTGGAATAGTTTATGGAATATTTCAATGCCACCTAGGTCTAAACATCTGCTTTGGAGGATTTGTCGTGGTTGTCTTCCTACTAGGATTATACTCTGTCAGATGTGTGAAGGTAGTGAGGAGGATGATTGACATGTCTTCTTTGGGCGTGTGGTGGTTGTTCAAAGTTGAAATGTTGCGGATTTGTTTTTTTATTATTAGTCCAAGGTTATAAATCTTTGGTGATGCTAAGCCCCTAATTTTTGACATATGTAGTAAGGAGGATATGCGAGTATCAAGAAGAGTTGTTGTGATGATATGGGATTTATGGAATAACAGAAATAATTGAATTTGGCAAAATGAGAAAGAGGAGACAAATTAATTAGATATTCAGGTGTTTACTAATTGGCATAGTTGGTTTCAAGCTCAAAATTTTTCTTCTTCTAATAATGATCCTGATAATCGTCCGGTTGTGTGGCATCCTCCAAATATAGGGTGGGTGAAGTGTAATGTTGATGCAGGATTTAATAATAAAAAATACACAACTAATAGAGGGTTGTGCTTTAGAGATAATAATGGTGTGTTTTGTTCTGTAGGTATATCATGGAATTTTGATATCCTCTCCATAATAGAGACTGAAGTTATGGCTCTGAAAGAAGCTATGCAAGAAGCCATCCATATGAGTCAAGTTATTTTTGAGAGTGACTCTCAATTGATGGTCCAAACAATTTAATATAATTATAGTGGTTATTCTGAATTTAATATGATTATATCTTGTATTAAAACTTTAATAAATTCTTATCATAACTGAGGTGGAATTTGTTAAACGCCTAAAGAATGCAGTTATTCATATATTAACAAAAATGACCGATTCATACTCTTGACACAATGTTTTTAATTAATGTCATTTATCCTTCAATAATATAAATTAAGTTTGTTTGTATAGCAAAACAATCACTAGTTAATTATAATTATAGGAGTAATATATAAAAGGTAAAGAAAACCACATGCAATGATGTTAAGAATCTGTAGCGACATAGTATTTTATTCTTTTGATATAAGTAGCCGCATGGCATTTGTATGAATAGTAAACTAATAAAAATGATTAAACTATGATGCAACTCTCTTGGAGAAATTTGTAAGTGAATTTTAAGGGTTTCTTTAGTGGAGGATTTTAAGAGTTAAGAGTTACTACTTAATACCTACTGTACTATCTAATTTCCAGAGATTCTTCAAATACACAAATAAGATAATTATACCAACCAAATACTCATAAATTCTTGTACTATTCTTTCATGAATACATAAGAAAAACAAATGCTTAATGACAAGAATAGTGCAACTCAACATCGTTCCATATATGTACATGTGAATTTAGTAAACAATACTAAGACGGTGGCAAGGGTCTATCAACTTTATAAATAAATAAAAAATTTAACATGTAATTCTTCTCTTCACCGATTCAAAAGATTAGTCTATTCGATCAGTTGTTCGTAGAAGATATAAAGAATCTACTAAAAAAATTATATTAATAATATTTATTGACATTTACTTATCAAATAAAAAATGATGCAAACTCAATGATGCATATCCCAATTAGTGTACACTTATACATGGTTAGTTAATCATTAAGTCAAAGTAACTTCATGTGAACATATCTCATTTTAGTCCAATGATTGATTAATTTAGAGTATTTAAAAGTTTGTAACTTCTATATGATTTTAATAATACAGAACCTTGTGATAATAAGACACACATTGAGTTGTTATATTAGTGCATTCCAGATGTGCACTCAATCACATTTCACACTATATGAACACGTGAAAACGATTACAATTCTCAACCATGACATCACTTCAGTCTTCACACTTGTTCTTCAATGAAATCCAATCATCACCAACAATGATATAGCCCTCTCTACATAAATCAACACTTCACTCTCACCTTGTTCTACCATCTTCCATTTGTTGACCATGAAAATGGACAAGGAAGTTGAACTTTTTTCAGTTCATGATGCTGCTGATGATGAAATGGTTTCTCATGAAATCTCACAACAATCACAAAGACGCAAGGGTGGCCTTATCACCATGCCTTTCATCATTGGTATCATCATATCTACAACTTTGATTGTTGTTTTTTTTCTCAATGAGTTTGAGTTTTGTTGTATGATATTGATATGGTTTCGTTGTTGCAGCAAATGAAGCACTTGCTAGGATGGCTAGTTTGGGATTATTACCAAATATGATAACATATTTGATGGGAAGTTACAGACTTCATCTTGGAAAAGCTACTCAGATTCTTCTCTTAACTTCTGCAGCAAGCAATTTCACACCTGTTGTTGGTGCTTTCATTGCTGATTCTTATTTAGGTCGATTCCTCGGTGTTGGATTAGGATCTGCTGTCAGTTTTCTGGTATGTATCTATATTCCTTTTTCTTATCTTTTTTGACTTGAATATGCTTATGATCCGGTTCATTTTTGCCAAGTCAAATCGTTTAGATTCGAGTAGTAGGTACTTTTGTTCAAAAGTGATACAGTTTAGCTTTTGAATTAGGCCGAGATTTTTACACTTTTTTTGTTATAGGGAATGGCACTGTTGTGGTTAACAGCCATGTTTCCACAAGCAAGACCTCCTACTTGCAACCATCAAACAGGAGACTGTAAATCAGCAACAAAAGGTCAAATGGCAGTTTTACTCTCGGCGTTCGGTCTAATGTCGATTGGAAATGGTGGTCTTTCGTGTTCTTTAGCATTTGGTGCTGACCAAGTGAATAGAAAAGATAATCCAAATAATCATAGAGTCTTGGAAATATTCTTCAGTTGGTATTATGCTTTCACAACTATTGCTGTCATAATAGCTCTCACTATAATTGTGTATATTCAAGATCATCTTGGTTGGAAGATTGGTTTTGGTGTTCCGGCAGCACTCATGCTTTTATCTACTCTCTTGTTCTTTCTTGCTTCCCCTCTTTATGTTAAGATTACAAAAAGAACCACTTTGTTCACTGGTTTTGCACAAGTAACTGTTGCTGCTTATCAGAACAGAAAAATTCAATTACCTTCTCAGAACTCAGCTGAATTTTACCATCACAACAAGGACTCGGATCTTCTTGTTCCAACTGATAGACTAAGGTATGTAGACTCAAAAACCATTTGTGGGATTAAAACTTAGATTTGATCGTTTATGGTTTTCGTATTCAGGTTTATGAATAAAGCTTGTGTTATTAAGAATCGCGAGCAAGATATAGCATCGGATGGGTCAGCGACAAATCCTTGGAGACTATGCACAGTAGATCAAGTCGAAGAACTAAAAGCCATTGTTAGAGTAATTCCATTGTGGTCGACAGGGATCATGATGTCCCTTAACATTGGAGGATCATTTGGATTGCTTCAAGCTAAATCCTTAGACAGACATATTACCTCACACTTTGAAGTTCCAGCAGGATCTTGTAGTGTTATCATGGTAGGTGCGATATTTATATGGATTGTTCTTTACGATCGCGTTCTTATTCCTCTAGCATCAAAGTTAAAAGGGAAACCAGTTAGGATAAGTCCGAAGACAAGAATGGGAATAGGGTTGTTTATATATTTTCTCCACTTGGTAACCGCAGGGACATTTGAGAGTATAAGGAGAAAGAAAGCGGTTAAGGAAGGATACTTGAATGATCCTCATGGAGTGTTGAAAATGTCTGCAATGTGGCTTGCGCCTCAACTTTGTTTAGGTGGTATAGCTGAAGCATTCAATGGTATAGGCCAGAATGAATTCTATTACACAGAATTCCCAAGGAGTATGTCTAGTGTTGCCGCTTCCCTTGGCGGATTAGGAATGGCTGCAGGAAACTTGGTATCTTCTTTTGTATTCAGCACGATAGAAAACGTTACTTCGAGGGGAGGAAAACAAGGGTGGATTACTGATAATATTAACCAGGGTCACTTCGACAAGTACTATTGGGTTATAGCTGGAGTTAGTGCTCTCAATTTAGTGTATTTTTTAGTATGCAGTTGGGCTTATGGACCTACTGTTGGTCAAGTATCCAAGGAAACTACTGAAGAAAATGGTTCCAAGGAGGAAGATTTAACCGAATTCAAGAATGTGAATCCGCTATTTGATGACAAGGGTAGTGATGAAACTAGTTCAAAGGTGAAAGAGTTAACTGAATTCAAGGATTCGGGTCAGGTTGAGAAAGTATACAAGAGTAGTGAAGAAGGATTAGTTAATCGGGTTGATTATTGAGCAAAAGTGCTTAATGATCATGATATATTCCTTTTTCCTGTTTCTTTTGATGAGTATTAATAGTTAGGATATATAATATAAATTTACTATTTGGTTTGTATACTCAACTTGTGCTTGAAGATATATATAGTTTAAACATATAATAGGTAAAATGCAAGGCACCAAAGTTGGCTTTGTCTTTATATCTTATAAATGCAATAGTTTTCTATGCAATAGTTGTGTAACTAAATGCATTCTAGTATATATTTTCAATAATGTAAATCTAGAAAATTATTTGTATGTTTTTTATGATATATGCTTTAAGCTATTTGGGACCTAAAGCTGTTAAGGCTTAACCACTTTATTTGGTTAAAGATAGATTACTTGTTTTGCAAGTAAGAAAGATAGAGTCACAACTATTAGTTTATTAGCTTTATGTTATGCCTTTAGTTACCAAGCATTGATGTAATCTGAAGCCTGTTAATAGGGCTTCTTAATGAATGATAAAGATAAAGTGTGAAATTGCCAACGTCTAGCTTTATTTTCTTATAATTCAATTACAAGCATCAAACGTAAACACTAAAACCAATCAAAAGAAATACAATTTTCACTAATTTTGAAAGAACAATAGAGTCACATAGACATGGACTGGTTTGAGGGAGGATTCCTTAATGTTTGATCACTTCTCTGTCTTGCTAGGATACCATTCCACCCTGCAGAAAGATATAAGAAAAATCAACTTCACGCAGAATAGTTTTCAACTTTATGATGAACATCTTTATTTATAACAAGAGTATGTAAATAAACAATGAAAAAGTTGAGGTGAATTAATTACCAAGAGCAGGGTCAAGTCCTCTAATTTGAAGCTCTCTGAATTCTTGACATAGGGAACAACATGGACAAAATATGTGAGAAATCACATCTGAATATGGAGCTTCCACCAAATCATACTTTTTCCTTAACTTTGTTCTGTATTTTGATCCCATAATCCATTGAGAGCACAAAGCCGGCATCATTAGCACGTAAATGAAGCTTCCCAAAGGACAACCTTACATGATAATTACAATCAACAATTAGAGTATGCTCATTTTATAGTAATTTTTGCAAACAAGTGCTTTGTAGATATAGAAGTACTTACCGAGTTCTCCAACATCCATTACTTCTGATATCTGCCCAAATGTTACACAAGGCAAAAATGCTGTCATAACAGCTGCAAGCCATAAAACAAAGTATATTTTAGCAACTTAAAAGTTTGTAAGCTGTATGCTATGCAGGGTCTTGGAAATGCTGTGTCGGTTAGTTATCGTTTAAATGTGACAGAATAAATAGGAGTCCTATTTTGACAATGTTACAAATATTTCATGAGGTCCTATTTAGTTACAGATTAAAGTACAGTGTCAAATTTTGGGCTCTGTGCTGCAGTAGTCTGCCTTGCGCGCCCTCAAAGACGACCCTGATGCTATGAAGCACCGACACAGTCACAAACATTAGATGCTGACATATAACCACCAATAATAATTTGACAAAATTTAATAATTCAACGTATTATATGTGTTGTGTTAGTGTCGAACACAGACACATCTTCAACAAGGTTCAAGGTTCAATACTAGGAAATTTCATCCATATAAGGAGTCAAAGTAAAGATGATATTACCATTAGTTTGGTTTTCATGGCAGTCAAATAGTCCAGTACTCCATGGATGCCCTACCTGTTGAATTGTATTAGCTTCATACCTTGAGCCAACAGGCTCTTGTTGTTGTTGTTGAGTCCTCTGCTCCTCATTGGTTTGCATCTTACTCCTTTTCTTTTGAAGGAGAATGTTCTAATAATGATAGAACAAAAAACTTAACAAAGTGCAAAATGAGCTTGTTGTTCAAGTAATGCAATGACCATATATATATATGAAAGTCTAATGTTTGGTTATAATATATTTAATTGCATGTTGGAATATGAAAAGCCATTGGACCATTTAACTTTGAGGATTTTGATACAAGTCAATGACTGACAGGAAGGTTTGTATTATAAAATTAAAGTTAATCTCAACGTTTTAAGCAGTCTTATCCTGTTTAGCAGTTAATTAAAACATTGAAGTTTGAATGTCTTGTATGAATCTTGGATACAAAACAAACAATGATGTGAACTAATAGCCGGAATGGTTGACACTAAATTTCGGCACATTCTAACTGAGAATTGGTCGAAAGGTTAAAACCATTACAGGTCACTAAAAGGAAGTTTAAGTTTCAATTGAATAAAATATAAAGATCAAAAGCATTACTTTCCCTCATTCAAGGGTCAACACAACATCTATGCGTCTATCTCTAACTATAAGGTCAAAGCCATAATGTGAATGTGTTCTAGTTTTTTGCGCCTATATTTTTATTAAATAGAAAGTCAATGGGTCTTTTCAATTAATTGGGATGTTGTTGAGGTGTGAAGCTTTTTTTAAGTATTTTATTCCTTCTGTTCCAAAATATTTATCATATTTATCACTTTCATACTAATTAAAAAAAAATGTAATAAATAAAAGAGAGAATAATAATTTTACTAAACTATCCTGATTAATTATTGGTGTATTTAAATTATCATTAATACAATGTGAGAGAAATAGTAAATTAAGAGTATTAATTAAAGGATATAATTGAAAGATGAAAACTAAATTTGCATTGAAAATTAAAAGTGATATTTTTTTTGAGAATTTTTTTTTTTACAAATGCGACACTTAATTTGAGACGGAGGGAGTATCAAACTAACGGTCTTATCAAACGTAAGTGTTAAATTTTTGATGTATTTATCTTTATAGTAAATATATTAAAATCAAAAATATTAAATTGAGAAGAATGTAATAAGTATTAGTTAAATGATATAATAATAAAAAATAACATGTACATGTCCGATCTATTGGAATTAGTCATCAAGAGTGGGTTGAATCGTAGTTTGGATGCAATAGAGCTAGCCCGGAATAGCAACTCATCCAGCAAACCAAGTTGGGGTTAATATAGCCGATGAGATATGTCGATCCAAAACTACGAGAAACAAAAGCTTCTCTCCCACTTGTCCCAAACTAACTCCTGCATACAAAAAGTTAGAAAAATAAGCGAGCACCGACAGTGTTTCACACACATGTCGCGTACTAAGTACCAAACAACATTAGACAATTTGGCTGGATGGACCGACCTCCTCTGATACCACTAATGTAACACTCTTTTAACCCAACGAATAATTCATGAATAATTTAATAAATAATTAAACACAAATAACCAACAAGGTGTCGCATCTTCACAAAAACATCAAATATAAAACATCTTGTTCCGTAACACGGGTTTTTAATTTTTTTATAACAATCACTTCTTTGATAACATCAACCAACAAATTTAAATTTCGCAACAGAATCATAGTCTCAAAATAACTTCGTTTAGTTCATCAACATCAAAACTTTTTTGGTCGATATCAAAAGACGTCATCAAATGAATCCAACATAGTAAAACTCATAAAATAGGTTTATCAAAACAACAGAACTTCAACTCAAGTGTTTCCCACCTGATGTTACAATATCAAAGCAAGACCACTAACATTACAGAAATAAATAAATAACTCCAAGCTATCCTCAATCTTCTACGAGTTATTCTTGATTACCTGCAAGTTACCCACGTATAGAGACAAAGTTTTCAACCAGAAAGGGTGAGAAATCACAAATTATTATAAAAGACATATGGAATAGATATAGTAGTACAACAATAAATCATCATGGATTCCACATATCATCTTAAGTCATAAATTATACTCACACTTTTGCATCATCAATACATATTAATTATATCAGTATATCATCACGTTAACATCTATCATCAAACACCACTTAGATCACAGCATCATCAATCATTATGTAATATCACAAATAATGCAATACAATATCATTGACTCATACATGTGGTACCAAAACTTCACTGATGACCAAGTCATCTTCCTCCAAAGGTCCCCACCAAAGGATCAATTCCCACTTGGAATCAGAACACTTCACAATATTTCACTCAATTTACACTATGAGATTGAGGTCATCACTGGACCAACGTCCTATCAACATCACTGGACCAATAGTCCTAACAACATCACTGGACCAAAGTCCTAACAATGTCATGAATGCATGATGTGCAACAACATAATAAAATATGATCACTGCTAGTCAAAGTGCATCATCATTCATGTAGTCATCATATAATTACCTTCACACGGCATGTAAACACATTAAACATGCAATCATCAACTTCATTCATCATAATAGCATCAATTACATCATAGTACAACACAACATCATCATAGCAACATCAACTCACCATTTACACATACATCATAATAATTCATTCACCGAATCGTCCAATTTATCAAAGCATGTGTACTGGAAAATATATCATATGATTCATTTTATCCTATACAATTATAGTTTATCGCGTTAGCTTCATAACTCTTTGAACGGTGTGTCGTAACCGGCAAAAAATAAGGAGATTCGCCACCATTAATTTTTATCCTAAGGATGGGGGAATAACTGACAACCCTAATTCGTACAGAGATTCTAAATTCATAAGTCAATTAGACGAAAGAAAAGTGTTAGTCACCCTTCATCTCTCTTGTTCTCAAGGGGCTCCGCTTTTAGGTTTAAGGGTAAAATGGGGAATTTGGTAGTTAATGTTTCCATATGTTGAGAAAATGATTTAATTTTTTAGTTGTGAATTCGCCTTGGTTTTAACTGTGTGCCTAAGTATCTTCTTACGAAGAATCAGAGTTCAATTTCGTAATTCAAATTGTTTGACTGGTGTTTTTTATAGGACTGCGTAGAATTGCATTCAAATTATCCTTGAACCTTGTCTTGGTTTGAAAAATGAGTGATCGTGAACGCAATTTACAGTTTGATTTGAAAGCAATGCTATTTAATTCTTTTTTGGAAATGTCCTTGAGGTTTTTGTTATCTTAGTAGAAAAAAAGTTTTTTTGGTTGGTTAGCTATTTTAATATTTGATTTGGTGAATTTAAAGAAGAATTGATCTTCATTAGAATTAATTCACGTTAGGTGAAGAAATTGATTTAATTGATTGATATTTTTAGATATTTTAATTTAAATAATTAATTGGTGGAGCGTTAAGTCAGCCTATTAATTACTCGAGGATGTGAAATCCTATTATTTAAACAAAAATTTAATTAATTTAATTTTAAAAAGATTCGACTATTGTACAAGTTAGTTATTCTAATATTTTTATGTTATTAACTAACTTACTAATTAAAACCTAAATGAAATTATCATAATCAATATTATCCTAAAAATCAACTTCTCTAACAATCATTTAATAAATTTCAATGATTAACAATACTAATTAAATGACAATAAAAACAGAGGGGTGGTAAGTTAGAATGGAGTTGAAGTAAGTAACAATATGAGTAGGAGGAAACTAATGGCCCAAAGCCCATAATACTAAAACCCTAATTTACTTTAATAAATAAATGATAATAAAAGTAAAAAGAAGAAAAATACCTCATGTTGGGAGAGATCTGCCGCTGGGTGCTCTCTTGTTTATCTCTTTCATTTTGGCAAAGCATGGGTGGATTTTAATAGATTAAATCCTAGCCATTAAAAACGTGACATGTGGCAATAAAAAAATAATAGCAAAAATAATAAAATCACATAAAGCCAAAGAGAGAGAACGGAGAGAAACAAGTCTCAGTAATTCTTTTATCTCTCTCGATATTCCTTCTTTCTCCTCATTCTCATTCTTCTTACTTCTACTTTAAATAATCAATAAATCATGCCAAAAAACCCACATGTTTCCAATTTACCGATGAATGAGGAAAGCAAAAACAGAAATAGATTCACCATATTTAGGCTCCGGCAGTTGAAATTTGTGGTCGTTGGTCGGAACAGATGACATCGTGTGTTGCTTTTGTTGATGTTATGTTGAAGAAAATAGTTTAAGAAAAGGGAAAGATACAACAACTCTAAAAATTTTAAGTATTTTAAAAAAATATTTTGTTGTTTCTTTGTTTAGAAAAAAATTGAAATGTGAAATATAAAGTTAGACCTAATTCTAATTTAATTTACAATTTAATTATTTTAAAATAAAATAAGGTGTGATTAAATTAATTAATTTTTATTATCAAAAATTAAATTAACTAATTAAAGTCTAAAGAATTTTAAGTATTTAGAAAATGTTTTTTGGTGTTTTATTTAGAAAAGATATTTGAAATATAAAACTTAATTCTAATTAAATAAAATCAAAGTGATTAAATAAATTAATTTTTATTTGTCAAAAATTAAAATAATTAATTAAAAAACTAAATCTAATTTTTTATCATTTTTATGATTTTTTTTTATTAAATAAAAATGATTTAGAAAAAGAAAAAATTAATTAAAATAAAAAAAAGAAATAAAATGGGTTTGCGTTTGAACAAGTAAAATGGGGGTGTTATAAAGCAAAAATGAAAGGCCCGAGACAAGGAATTCGTGGATCCTGTATGAGCAACTCAGGGGGTTCATTGTAGGGATATAATTTTGGGCGTTGGATGGTGATGAACATGATCTCATGATGATCTGATGGTTGAGATGTGAGGATGTACCACGTGCGCGTTTGTCTTGCTTATACTGGATCTTTAGAGAAAATATGGAAAAATAACATGTCAGAGACATAGATCAAACCCATGCCCCAACACACTAATACCTTAACACACACACACGCTTACCACTGGAGCAGCTGTTACATCCGGTGATAAAACAATACATTAAATATAATATGAATTCAATATTGAAATTTTAAAAATGCAATTTCCTTCTTCTTCTTCCTTTGCGCGTTCTTACGGTAACAGTAACAACATACCTTCAACTTCCAAAAATCGATACAAGTTATTGTATTAGTGAATTTGTTGTGATGTGTTTTTTTTTATTTTCTATTTGCTTCTGTTTGAATTCCCTTTTGCTTTTGTTTTGATTCACCTCCTAGAATGCTATTGTATGGTAACAATGGTGTTGTTAGTATATTTGAAAAAATAGAAGAAAAAAATTGTTTCGTCAATCGTGATGCTAAATCAAACCCCTCCATCATTTTGTTTTTTATATTACTGTTAGTAATTAAGAAAAATAGAACTAAAAAAGTTATAGTTTTTTTTCTAATAAATTAATGGAAAAAATATGTAAAATAAAAAACTGTGAATATCATAAACTATGAACAAAGTCATATGCCAGAAGTGTAAAGTGTGATTGGTTACCACGTAAAAAGAATTATGAATGAAAGTGGATGGTTTAAAAAGAAATTGTTAGTGAGAAGTTTTAGAAAAACAGACGAAATTTCATGTAAAAAAGGGAAAGGGTTAGAATGTGAAAATTGTTGACATAAACAATATAATTAAAAAAATAACCACCAGGTGGTTTAAAAAAGAAAATAGATAAAATTGGAATTTAAAGGGAGGCCTGATATGAAATCATTGGCCAAAGTAAGGATAGTTGTTTGTAAATACGTAGAAAATTGTCAAAAGAAGAAAAAGTATTGTGAGAAAAATTTTAAACGTTCTGTTCAAAATAAAATCCTATTGGATGATTGTAAAAATTATAGGTGTGAAATTTGTAGGTTTTCATGGATGGTATCTTGATGTCTTAATAGTGTGAAAGAATAACCGATCCGTAAGCTAACCAATCATAAACTGAATATGACACAAATTGACCCCAATTGACCAGTAAGAAACAGTTAATTCGAAAAGGAAATATTTTTTGTACTTATTATAGTTTTTACACTTAATTTTGGTAAAAGTGCATAAAATCAAATAAATGATTATTTTTAAAAATGCCTTAAAATAAAAACGAAAATTGAAATTAAAATAATAAAAAATGCAATTTTATGATTTTTAAAATTGAAAGGAAAAATGTTAAAAATATAGCAAGTGAGATTCAAAACCATGACCTTGTACTTGTAAGGTTTATTCCTTACCAATTCTATTCGAGATAAAAAAAGGCATATAGAAGCATATGAAGGTGAAAAAATATTTTGCTATTTTAAAATACAAATAATTTAAAGTAAATTATTATATATTTTAAATAAGCAGAATATTTTACTGTTAAAACCAAATGTTAGTAATATCCAAAAAAATTATGAAATCAAATCTAAAAATAATTTGAATATTTTAGAAATGGGGCGGACAAATTTGAGGTATGACACGACGCTTTAAACGGAGTCCAGAAACTCAAGTTACGACACTTCAAAGATTTTGCCATCTGCTCCTCGCTTGAGGCTCGCCCGACGACGTTGGGGCGAATCACCTTCCCCATACAAATTCCAGGAGCACCTCATTTTCCACCCTTCTTATGCCTTGTTCCTCGCATGGTGAGCTTATGTTCGCCTCTGCTTCGCCCGGCGAAGCTGGAGGGAGTCCATTTCTCCCATATATTTTTACATGGGCTTTACTCCCCCCCCCCCCCCCCCTCCCCTTCAGGTCTTTCGCCTCCCTCTCGCTCGGCGTATCATGGGAAAAGTCATTTCTCACGGCAAAGCTTAAGGTTCGCCTGGTAACGCCGCGCAAACAGGGATTTCCTGTTGTGATTTCCAGTATAGATCAACTCCAATTCCACACGATTCCAATACCAGTACAACCCAAAATACACCACCTCATCAAGTTATCACATAACAACAAAAATACATCATAATAGGAATCATATACATCATCTCATGACATTTTACATATCATAAGTTATCAATTTCATCACAGATCATCATATTATCATCAATCAAAATCCCAAACACGACCCTACAAATACCTAAAATCATACCAATCATAATAATAAGGATAACCCCCTTACCTTAGATTATAGCTAGCAATCGATTTTTCTTCACATTCTACAGAATCCTTCTGAGTTCCTGTGCCCTAGCTCTTGTTTAGCGCTTCTTCCCAATTTTCACAATTGCACAGAATGAAAATAATGACACTCTTTTTTTCTTGTTTAACCCTTAGACCATTTCTATGATCTTCCCATCTTATCCTCACCAATCCTCATAACATTACCACCTTTCCCTTATAGATTCTACATCATATTATCATCTCTATTTTCTCAATCAAAATAATTCTAAATAATTACTCTAATTATCTAAAATTATTTAAAATACTTAATGTATCCTTATTTTCCACTATACCACATATAGCATCACATCACATATCATATTCATCAAAACATCACATACACTCACAAATACATCACAAATACTCATCATAAATCATTTAAATAATTAAATAAATAATCTAATTATTTTGGAGTGTTACAACTCTTCCCCACTTAAAAGAATTTTCTCCCTCGAAAATTACCTGAGAGAAACAAGATCAGATAAGACTCTCTCATCTGATCCTCACGTTCCTAAGTCTAACTTTCGCCATCTGGTCCACCCTACAATACCTTCACTAAGGCAATGTATTTATCCCACATTTACTTCACTTCCCGACCTTCTATCCACACGGGTGATGCTTTGACAATTAGGTTATCTCTCACATGTACATCATCCATTTGAATCACATGCGAAGGATCTGGAATGTATCTCCTCAATTGAGACACATGAAATACATCATGAAGATTCTCAAGCGATGTAAAGTAATATGATAATCCACCTCACTTATCTTCTTTGATATCTGATATGGACCAAAAGAAATGTGGCGTAAGCTTTCTCGACTTCAGAGCACTACCAACATTAGTCACTAGAGTAACTCTAAAAAACGCGTGATCATCCTTTTGGAATTCAAGTGCTTTCCTTCTCTCATCGTGATAACTCTTATGATGACTCTTAGAAGCTTTCATCCTCTCTTGGATCACCTTTATCTTCTCAGTCGTTTCCTGCACAATCTCAAGTCCGAGTACAACACTCTCGCCCGACTCATTCCAACACAATGGAGTTCTACACCTCCTACCATACAATGATTCATACGGTGTCATTCCAATAATAGAATATAAACTATTATTATAATTAAATTCAATCAATGATAAGTGGATATCCCATTCTCCTCCTTGTTCTAGCACACAAGCCCTCAGCAAATCCTCCAAAGACTTAATGGTCCTCTATGTCTGATCGTCTGTCTGCGAATGATATGTGGAACTCAACCTTAACTTAGTATCAAAAGCATTCTACAAACCTTTCTAGAACTTCTACGTAAACTTAATATCTCTATTATATATGATACTCGAAGGTATCCCATGCAATTTCATAATCTCCTTAATATACATATCAATTATCTTCTCCATAAGATGATTTATTTTCATCGATAAGAAATGAGCCGATTTAGTCAACCTGTCCACTATCACCTAAATTGAATCATAGCTCTTAGCAGTCTCCGGTAATTTATATCTTTTGACCATAAATTTGAAAATTTCGGTGAACTCCCACCTTTAATGGTAAAATCTATAATTTATGAAAAATTTCGGTAACCACCAGTACTTTTCAAAATTTCCAGTATTTACATGAGGGTATTAACCTAAAAGCACTAGAAAATGGGGTGTCGGCTACAACTTGGGGTGTGTTGTACCCCAAAATTTTCCGTCTCATTTATCAAGACTTTTCTCACAAGACTTCTTGGACTCAAGACAAATTTAGGGTTTGGTCAGCTCAAGATACCTCATCTTGCACTGATAACCCAAAATTAGGGTTTGAGTTTGCACAAGGATTTTTGGACCCATAATGCTTCATGTGACTTTCATACACCATTTTGGACCCTTAAGATTGCTCATGTTAAGTTTCAAGCCTTGAATCACATTTTTGATCAGTCAATTGGATATTTGACCTAAAAATCAGTTGTATTGGGGAAAAAGTCAACCATGACCAATTTACAGTCAAACTTCATAATTTTTTATCCACGTCAACATTTTAGACTCATATGTACCATTTAATCAAGTTTGGATCACAACTCCTCAAGAAATTTGATCAAATCATCAAAAGGGCAAAATGAACAAAATTAGGGTTTTGACTGAGAAAGGGCAATTTCTGATTTTTAACCTAGCCAATGACCAATTGAGTTCAAGCATGATTTCAAGTATTCAATGGCATCATCTTGACCTAATTACATGGTTCAAAAGATCTCAAGTTCATTGGATTGACAGATGAATTTGCAGTCAACTGATCAAAAGTCAACTATATACTGAAAAGTCAAACTTTGACTTTTTGGTCAAAATCAAGTACCAAGGGTCATAATTCATCAAGATATGTCAAAATATGAAACTTGTTCACCAAGAAAACCAAATTTTAAAATTAGGATTTTAATTTGAAAATTTTCATAACTTAGAATTTTTCTAAGTATACAAATTTTCTTATTTTTTCTCAACTTTTCACCACTTTTTCACCACTTTTTCACCATGATGCATTTTGACTCAAGAAAAGTTCCCAACATGAAAGTTGTTGTCCTCCATGAAATCTACAACTTTTCTTCACAAACTTTTCCCTAAATATGCTTGTATCTCAAGTTATAAATTTGTGAATACATGGTCATGAACTTCTTAACTTAGTGAAATTTTGCCCTAATTTAGGCAGGTTTTGGACCCAACTTCATGGCAATTTTTCACCTAGTTCCAAGAGGTATCTCAAAATTAATTTTAAAGATGGATTATATAGCACATTTCAAGCTTTCCAAAATGTCCAAGAACTCTCCAAGATCATTTTTGAGTAGGGAGAATCGAAGAGAGGAAGTTGGCATTTTCTCACTTTTTGTTCAAGCCATTTTCACATAGAATCAAGTTGCAAACCAAACCTATGATGGTTATCTCTTGCTTTACAGGTCCTAAGCTTGCTATACACTCCTTAATTAAATTCATACTCAGTTGAAAAAGCCTTTATCCAAGCTTTTGAAACTTTACACAAGTTGTATTTCCATTTTGGGTAAAAAGGCTTCATTACCATTTTCATAAAGATGCACTTTTGCAACTTTGTCAACTTGGAGCATTGGATCCGTCCCCTTGATACAAGCAAACTACACAGCTCTCAAGCAATTTGTACAAACTCATTTCAGCCCTAAAGCAAGTTGGTACAAGCACGTGGGATTGGTCTTGTCAACTTTACTTCAAGTACAAGAAAAGTGGCAAAAGGGCTAAAGCTGACACAACTAGTAGGAAGTTGACTTTGTATCACTTCTATACTAATATGAAAGCATTGAACAAGGCATAACACACTTGGCTTAGACCTAGAACTCTCTTAAACTGAAAATCACCAAAAATCTGCCTAAGCATACCGTTTCTGCAAAAGCTCAACCAACTCTCATTTGGCTCGTGCGTTTTGTGTTTAACTGATTCAAACATCTCATACACTTGATACCTAATCAATCCAAGCCATCACCCTAGTTCTGTAACCTCTGTTTCACCATCTTCCATTTTCAATTTGGAAGCTTACAGTTGGACTTGGTCAGGGAGTTCCAGTCATCCTCAGAGCAAGATAAGCATTGGAATAGGTTCAGGGAAGTTCAATGGAGCTCAAACAATCACCAGGCCTCCATTAAAGTCCCTACATTGCCATATACGATTCCAACTGAAGGAGGTATTTTCTTAAACTCTATCTCTTTATACATGTAACTTCAAGCCACGATTTGTGAAGAAAAAATGTAGCTCTCATCATAACGAAACTGTACATATCATTACTTTGCATTTATATTACTTGTGCTAAGAGAATTTGAAGCTTGAAATCTCTGAAAAAATTAGGTCACGATTTAGGGATTCCAAAATTCTCTTTGATCTTTGATAGTTAGGTTGCATAATTTATATGGTTGGAATCGTGAGCTCAAATGCCACATTTTTCATGTTATGAGTTTTTGTTTTTATGCAAGCATAAGCAAGATACAGTTTGAATTGGAAAACGCGCGAAGAAGAGAACGAAGGACAGGGATGAAGTGGTTCTGGGCTTTTTGTTGCTTTGGCCTTTTTGTTTTTGTTGAATATCACCCCTGACTTGCTATTGCACCCCCCTGGCTGACTTTTTATATTTTTGTATTTTTTTCATATTTTCATATTTAAAACTTTTGTTTATTTTTCTAAATGATAAAAAAATCCCTAAAAATAATTTCTTTACTTTTACACTTTTATTTTATTTTTTATTATTTTCTCACATAAAAAATTGATTTTATTTTGATAGAATAGAATTTATTTTCTTAATAAGCTTGTAAATAATCAAATATACTTAATATTTTTATTATACATTTTTATACTCATAAATACTTATTTTGTGTACATATTTAATTTTTAATATTTAGGCATAATATTACTTATTATTTTTTATACCAAAAATACACAATAATAATATAGAACATTATTTTCTTTGAATAAAAACTAGGGTTTAATCCCCTTCCAAAAATAAATATTATTTTTTTCCCTTTTTTAGGTTTAAATTAAATATTGTTCATACAAAAACAAGACATAAAAAATCTTTTCTTTTACATACATATTGCATTGCATTTTAAATATTTGTCTTATATTTATTTAATTCACGCATATTCGATTTGGTTGTAATAATATATTTAGCTTTATATTTGTGCAAATCCCCATTCAAACTTGTATTCCCCCCTCCCGTAAAAATTGTTGTAATAGCTTAGTACATTTACATTACGCAATTTATCGCTTTATATACCATAATTAGTAATTAGGGTCACGCATGATCATGATGGTGCACAGATATGGCTCAGAAAGATCAATAGGATCTTCAGAGTGATGGCTTGTTCAGAATAGCATAAGGTGCATTTTGGTACCCACGTGTTGGAAGCGGAGACTGAAGAGTGGTGGGATAACGCACGTCAGAGGATGGAGATTTTAGGTGCTGAGATCACTTAGGTTATTTTGCTTATTTCTTTAAATTTTAAAAATACTTTCTGACTTTAAAAAATTCTAAAAAAAATTGTCAACACTTGTTGACTCGTATTTGACAACTGATATTTTTTTAGGATTTTTATTTGGTGTTTTAATACATTTTGTGTATTTTACCAATTATTTCCCTTTTATTAATCATTTAAATATTGTTTTATTGAATATTATTTTATTATTTTAGTTTGGTCCTGATTTGGGTGTTATTTTAGGACAAGTTCCTCAACCTCATTGGATCTTGGATGTTGATAGGTTAAAAAACCAAATCCACCAAAATGGATGAATGATGTTGATGATATTTGAAACCCTAATTTCATCTGATACATAATCTCCATCTTCATCTTATCCCTTTCTTACTTGTGCTACATGTTGTTGGAGAATGATCCACATATCATTTCTCTAACATGTGGTACATAGATTGCTATTGACCAACCTCAAAATAGGTGTGACTTCTACGTAAGTCCACTTACGATTGCTTAACATAGCGCTAAATTTGTCCTGATTCGAGAAATGATCATTTGTGGCCCAAACCTATGTTTACAAGTCCAAGTATGTTAATTTGAAACTTTTGATCCAATAACCTTGAGGTTCATTGTTAGGAGGCTTTTATCTTATCAATCCTCTAATGATTTTTCATAAATTTTGGTCTAAGTGGATTATTTAAACATCTTTGATCATATATGCTTACCTTGAGTACTTGAAATGAATGATATACTTGACAAAAATTAAATGAAACTTGTTGTTGAGAAGCTTTGATTTTATCAATCTTCTAATGAGTTTTCAAATGAAAGTTTCAAGATGGTCATTCAACTAACCTCTAACTTCTAATTCATTAACAATTGACTTTACTTTGTGCATTTACTTTATGCCCTTTATTTTATGTCCTTACTCTTATGAACCATTTAGTTTAGAATTTATATTTCACGCTACTTTCATCTTTGCTCGTTTGAGCATTTATCTTTATGTCATTTTATCTTTGCTCATCTGAGCATTTATCTTTATGTCATTTTATCTTTGCTCATTTGAACTTTTATTTTCTTTTTGAAGATACTTAATAATCAACTTGAGCAATAAAAAACTTTAAAGTCACTTGGACTATATGGTTACTATCCTTGGCATAATGGATTTATGGACCTCTTGGACTTAGGATTAGAAGCCTTGATTACCATTGGGACCTTGTGACTTTGTTGTTATTTTGTCTAGAGTTCTTGGGGTTTACCCTAAGACATTGGGTTGATTTTCTTTGTATGCAGATTATTCTGATTATATGTTTTGTCTGTGATTGGGAGTTCCTCTGTATACAGCAGTTACTCTGCCCAATTTTTATGAAGACTTAATTCATCTGAAGCTTGGTATTCCTAAGAGGTTTAGTATTTTTGCTTGCTTGATTTCAATCTAAAGAATGAGAATTCTACATTGACTTCGTATGTCAAGTGTTGGCTTCTTGTTGGTTAGATGGTTCTTTTTCTTAGCCTTTACCTCATGCTTTAGGATAGTCCCTTCATCTCCTATTATCTTCTTTAATTTCAAAAATATTCTCCCTCCTTTTCAAAACTCTTCTTGCTTTCTAACTTGAACCGCTTTCATAATAAACTTGGACTTAGGTCCATACATTTTTAAAAAAACTTTTCTTAATCAAACTTTAACCAACTTAATCATACTCTGACATTTTTTTTGTGAGAAGACTAAAAGTCAATTAACCTTATTCAAACCATTTTTCCATTTTTCCTTTTTACTTTAAAACTTTTCTTAAAAGGATTGGACTCTTTTCGATTCTTGTAGTGATGTGAGCTACTATACTTCTACGATATTTTGTAAAGTGGTATATTTTCCATTTGGTTGTTGAGTGAGGCTTTATTGATTTTAAAATCTAAACTATATCCTCCATTTTGAGATAATGTAAATTCTCCTTTTTTATAATCTTGGATAGTGAGTATGTTTTCCACTCGGATATGACGATGATGTCTCTTCTCTTAAAATTAACCAACATACTTGTGTTTTAAAATTTTTGAGGTAAACTACGAGTACCCTGATCCCCTATTGCATGAAAGGTGGTACATAGGCACTAAAGATTTGCAACCACGACTGGTGAAAAAATACTTCTATTCTTAGCTCCACCATTTATTTTTGTATACACTTTTATAGCCAAAATACACAGATTTCAAAGAGGTTCCTGCGGAGTACCGTAGATGTTTAGGGTGCTAATACATTCCCTTTCCATAACCAACCCACATACCTAGATTCTATGTCCCTCTTTTTTGGGGCTTATTCTCTCTTTTCCCATTCCTCTGGAAACAATAAAGCGCAGTGGAGATTTTCATTTGATCTGAGCGAGTTAAGTCAATTCGATGGCTTAGTCTCAACATTTATACTGCTACAACCACAACCATTCCTGAGATGGATGAGTTTATGGATCTTCGACACATATATTGTAACTTTTTCGTCTTCTCCCATCAATAATGATTCATATTATCGATGCAAGTTCTGCAACTTAACAAACTTGACTTTCTCACCTCCTTCATAATACTTGACCAAAATATCTCATACCTCCTTCGTCGTTTCAGCATGAGAGATTATGTTGAAGTTAACAACATTGATTATCGTCTGAATGCAATAAACAACCTTGTAATCTTTCTTCTTGACTTTGTTGCAGGCAGTTTTTTGTGCTTTAGTTGCATTTGCAGCCAGCGCAGGAATCTTGTCGGTAACCACTTCTAGGGTATCTTGAAAGTCAAACGAGGATTGCATCTGTTTTTTCCATCAGATCCAATTTTTGTCATCAAGCATCGAAAGAGAATTCAGAATTCCCTTATCACCAGTAGGGGTGGAAAAACGGGCCCGACCCGTTGGGCATGCCCGTTTTGCTTGCACTTTAGTGTGGAGAAGGCAAAAAATTTAGGCCACCACCCTCTAATGTGTCTGTCCTGCCTGTTTTCTACGCGAACTTTTGCAGGCATGTGCATTTTCATAAGTTTTTGTGTTTTTAGGCTTAAAAGGTACAATGTCCGTGGGCTTTTCCCACCTGTCCCTCACTTTTTATGGGGCAAGGCTAGGTTTTAGGCCCGCATCCTCAATTATGCTCGCCCCGCCCTATTTTTTGCGGGCTTTTGTGAAGAGGGCCTAAACGGGACGGGCATGCCCGTTTGCCACCTTTAATCATTGGCAATCTTTGCAGCGGTTGATTTACTTGTTCTAGAAACACATTCTCTAACGTGAAGTTCTTGAAACCACAATCAAGAACAATAATCAGAAGCTCTGGATACCAACTTGTTAGTGCGTGAGGTACTTTTAGTAAGGAGAGAAAGAGAGAATAATAAGGAAAAAGGACTATATTATTCACTTGAATTATACTGTGCAAATAATGATACAAACTATCACTATTTATATATTATCTTAATTGGACTTGGATTTTGTACCTTGGATTATATTTGATATTATATATAATATCTTAACATATCTAATTTGGATTATATTTAATAGTATATATAATATCTCAACATATCTAACTTGGATTATATTTGATAATATCTAATATCTCAATACTCTATAATAAGTATGATTATTCTTATTATATATTTTGTGTGGAGGTATAAAACCCCATGTGTTGTTACTAATTTTTATATTTAGTGGAGGTTTAAAACCTCATATGCAGCTACTAACTTTTATATTTATTGGAGGTTTAAAAACCCCATATACAGTTATTAACTTTTATATTTAGTGGAGGTTTAAAAGCCCCATATGCAGTTACTAACTTTTATATTTAATAGAGGTCTAAAACCCCATGCATATACTAACTTTTATATTTAATAGATGTCTAAAACCCCATGCTGATACTAACTTTTATATTTAGTAGATGTCTAAAACTCTATATGTATATACTAATATTTATCATATGTGTTCTTTTACATTATATGTTATCGGATAATTATCTCCAAAACTTATAATGGACACATAATTTTTAACACACTTACATTTTGGCTAGATAATTTTTTATCACACTAAACCATTTTAATTTTTCCTTTTCCTTTTCCCCAACGATAATATAATGACTATTTTTCAAAATTACTTCTACAAATACTTTAACTTCTTTCATAATTTTCACATCATTCTCAAAATATCTATCCATATTTTTCAAATGGCTAAATTTCTTATTTTGTTCATCACTCTACTTGTAATTATTTTGTTTCTTATCAGTATTATCAAACGTGAAGAATTAGGTAATGATTTTGTAGCTTTAATGATAATTGTCGTCTTACCATGATAGCTTGGTTTATTATTAGAGGTTTTTGAATAATATGTAGTCATGAATTTTGTAATTGAATAAATTGATTTTTTTTTGTTTATGCATTAAATATTGATTATGTTCATCTGAATTATAAAAATAATCATGTCAAATCTTAAGTATCAATTCAAAATTCTAAGCATATCTAGGGACAACTTCATAACCTGAAAAAACAATTTAATTGAATACCTTACATGTGAGGGACTTAACAAAATACTTCAAGGAGACAATTCTGGAAAATCGACAGACGACCTACATGAAATGGAAAAGAGAAAGTCAAAAGTGAACAAAATAATCAAGCACCATCTTGATGATGGATTGCAAACAGAATATTCAAATGCTGAAGATCCCAAGATTTTGTGGGACAAAATTAAAGCAAGATTTGGACATCACAAAAAGTCTTATTATCATCATTAATGGACCGATGGAACAAGTTAAGGTTCTAAGATTACAAAAGTGTCATTGCATATAACTCTGATATGCACCAAATTATAGCACAACTGAGATTTTGTGGCACGATTATAACTGAAAAAGAAAAGTTGGAAAACACATTTTCAACTTTCCATGCATCCGAGGTATTATTGCAATAATAATATAGAATGAGATAATTTGTTGAGTATTCTGATTTAGTTGCATCCCTTCTAGTGGCAGAACAAAATAATGAACTCCTTATAAAAAACCACCAGTCACGACCCACTGGAACAATAATATGTCCTGAAATTAATGTTATAACCTTTAATCGGGGGTGTGGTGGCTTTAATCGTCTTAAGAGACATGATGGTCATGCTCGTTTTGATGGTAATAATGACCGTGCTCGTTTTGATGGTCACAGTCAAGGAAGATATCATGGCGGAAACATTTTCCATGATCGAAATCATTTTCTTGGTAGAGGACATGGACAAGGTCATATGAATAATTATAGATCTCTCATATATGATCAAAATAATTGGAATCACCAAGGAAAGGGTAAGTATACCCAAGAAGGTCCCTCGAGAAATTATGAGGATGTATGCTACAGATGTGGAAAGAAAAACCATTGGTCTAAGGTGTGTAGGACACCTGAACATTGGTTTAAAAGACAGATGACATCTGTAGAGGAAAAAGGAAAAGAAGTGAATTTTAATGAAATTGAACCTAGAAATGATAAAACCTATTTTGAGACTGCTGATTTCGTTGAAGGAATAATGGATTAAGTAACTATTTGAATAATGTGTGATGTGTTTGTATTAATTTTATATTTGGACTATGTATCAACTTAAGAATTTGTATATTGTTTAATGTATCTTATGTTTGCATGAAATAATAATGTTAAATATGTTGTTGATTTACTCTCTATTTAATCTTATTTCTATTTCAAAAGGGTTAGACATGGAACATGTCAAAGACATTTGCATTCAGGACAGTGGAACTACCCATGTAATCCTCAAAAGTAAGAAATATTTTACTAAAATAAATCCTACTAAAGGTGTTATAAATACAACCTCAGGTCCTGTAGATTTGATTGAAGGAACGGGTAATGTTATGTTCATATTACCACATGGGATACAGTTTGTGATTAGTAATCCTTTATACTCTCCAAAGTCAAAAAGATTTTTTTTTAGTTTTAATGACATATATCGTCAAGGATATGATACTGAAATTGCAACTGAAGGTAACATGAAATACATTAATATCACTGCTAATACTTTGGGAACGAATAAACTTTAGAAAAACAACCAAAATTGCCTTTTGGATTACATTATACATATATACATGAAATTGAATGCAATTTAGTGGTAAAAGAAGATCCCAAAATTGTGAATTTATGGCATGACCGTTTAGGTAATCCTGGTTCAACAATGATGCGTGAAATAGTTGAAAGTACACATAGTCATCCATTGAAAAGTTTAAAACTTACAAAAGAATATAGACCATGTGAAGCTTGCTCTCTTGGAAAACTAATAACAAAGCATTCACTAGGCAAGATTCAGATAGAATCACCTGCATTTCTTGAAAGAATTCAAGGAGATATATGTGGACCTATTCATCCACCGCCAGGATCATTCAGGTATTTTATGGTTTTGTTTGATGCATCTAGTTGATAGTCATATGTATGCTTACTATCAAGTCGTGATATGGCATTTGCAAAATTTCTTACACAAATAATTAAGTTTAGAGCTCAATTTCCTGATTATACTATAAAGAAAATTAAACTTGACAATTCTGGTGAATTTACATCTGAATCATTTAATAATTATTGCATGTCAATTGGAATTACTGTTGAACACCCTATTTCTCATGTACATACACAAAATGGTTTAGTATAGTCACTAATAAAACATCTTCAATATATTGCTAAACCATTAATAATGAGAACTAAACTACCAGTTACAGTTTGGGGTCATGCAATTTTATATGCTGCAACATTCACCCGTCTAAGGCCAAGTGTTGATCACAAACATACCTTTTATCAACTTGCAATTGGTAAGGAACCAAATATTTTTCATTTAAAGATATTTAGTTGTGCAATATATATCCTAATATCTCTATCTCAAAGAACAAATATGGGACCTTAAAGGAGGTTAGGAATATATGTGGGGTATGAATCACCATATATTATTAGATATCTTGAACCTTTAATATGTGATGTTTTTCAGACAATATTTACTGATTGTCATTTTGACGAAATAAAATTTCCAATGCTAGGGGGATAGAATAAAAAATTAGAAAATGAGATAACATTGCATGTACCCCATTTATTACATTTGGACCCATATAATAAACCATGGGAAGAAAATGTAAAGAAAATAGTGCATTTACAAGATTTAGCAAATCAATTGCCAGATTTGTTTACTGATTTGAAAAGCGTGACAAAGTCACATATATCAGCAATAAATGTCTCATATAGGATTGAGATTTCAAATCTAAATGATGTAGCAAGTACATCCAAGGCACACTTGAAGAGTGGCCAACCTATGGGATCCAAAGACAAAAATCTCTGAAAAATAAAGGGAATAGAAAAGGTGAATTTGATTGAAAGTAATCTTGAAAATACACTAGATAATAATAATAAATCCATGATTGAAAAGTGTGCTCTCGAAGAAGCACAAGATGATGATAATGAGACCATTGATAATGAAAGTGAAAAACAAGAATGATCTCGATGTTCCAATTAATTATGTTAATACTAGAACTTTATTAAACTGAAAAGGTATGAATATTGATGAGATATTTTCATTCTCAGTTGCATGCAAAGTTATGAATAAAAATGATGGTCCTGAACCCCGAACTATAAATGAATGTCAAAATAGACATGATTGAAAAAATTGGAAGGATACTATAGATACTGAGTTAAATTCTCTTAATAATCAAAAAATATTTGGCCCTATTATGGCTATATCTAAAGGTTGAAAACATGTTGGATATAAATGGGTTTTTGTGAGAAAGCGAAATGAGAAAAATGAGATTGTCAAATACAAAGATCGTCTTGTTGTACAAGGTTTTTACCAAAGACCAGGGATCGATTATGAGGTAACATACTTTCCTGTTATGGATGCCATTAATTTTTGTTATTTAATTAGTTTATCAGTATTTAATAATCTTGATATGTACCTTATGGATGTTGTTACTGCTTATTTGTATGGATCACTTGATAGTGATATATACATGAAAATCCTAAAAAGGTTTAAGAAGCACGAGACATCAAAGCCGAAAGAAATATATGCCATTAAGTTGCAAAAATTATTGTATGGGCTAAAACAATCCAAATGCATGTGGTATAATAGACTAAGTGAATATTTGCTTAAAGAAGGCTATGATAATAATCTTATTTGCCCTTGTGTTTTTTAAGAAAAACAATATCCAAATTTATAATAATTGTTGTTTATGTTGATGACTTAAATATCATTGAGACTAATAAAAAAATCAAAGAAGCGAGAAATTATTTAAAGAAAGAATTTGAAATGAAAGATATGGGAAAACTATATTTTGCCTTGGTTTACAGATTGGGTATACTAAAATGGTATATTGGTACATCAATAAATTTTTCACAAAGGGTATTAAAAAGATTCAACATGAACAAGGAAAATAATGAAGAGGATCTTGGCCCAAAAGTGCCACACCTCAGTGTCATCGGAGCACTCATGTACCTTGCAAACTATACACGATATGATATAGCTTTTGCAGTGAATTTACTAGCAAGATTCAGTACATGTCCTACAAAGAGACATTGGAAAGGAATAAAACAGATATTTCGATATCTCAGAGGTCCATTTAATCTTGGTTTATTTTATTCTAACAATACAAAACCAATTTTGCTTGGTTATGCAGATGCAGGATATTTGTCAGATCCACATAATGCTAAATCACAGATTGAAGATGTGTTTACATATGACAACACTGCAATATCACGGAGATCTCAAAAGCAAACACTTGTAGCAACTTCTTCAAATCATGTTGAAGTAATTTCCCTTCATGAAGCAAGCAAAAAATGTAGATGGTTAAGATCAGTGACTCAACATATCCAAGGAGCATCTGGTTTAACAACAGATAAAAACCCAACAATTTTATATGAAAACAATGTTGCATGCATTAAATAGATGAAAGAAGGTTATATCAAAACAGATAGAACCAAACACATCCCTCCAAAGCTCTTCTCATTCACACAAAAACTCGAAAGAAACAAAGAGGTTGATATTCAATATATTCGTTCGAGTGATAATGTGGCAGATCTCTTCACAAAGACACTTCTCACATCAGTTTTCAGAAAGCACTTATAAAATATTGGAATGTGTCACCTTCGAGATCTTTGAAGAAGAACTAATATGTTATATTGAGGGGGAGCACAATGTTGTACTCTTTTCCCTTATTAAAGTTTTTATTCTAATAAATTTTTTCTAATAAGATTTTTAACGAGACAACTGATGTTCTCATATTATCTTCAACAAGACTTAATAGAGTACCATGACATATATTTCAATAGGGAGAGTGTTATAATAATAAAAAATTATTATTATTACTATTTAAAATATCTTTTGAATAGTGAGTATCTCCCATCTATGAAAATTGTCAAACTCAACATAATAATATGAACTATTACATTTATAATCTCAGTACTATAAATATCACACATTGAATTTATACAAATACATATAAAATTTCAAAGACAAATAATATACTCTTTCACTCTCTTCTATTTTCTTAATTTGATTCAAATATTCGATTTTTCTCAATATAAATTCCTTTCTTTTTTTATGGATATAAAAATTAACATTTTTTAACTTTAATTAAAAAAAAAAAAAGTGAAGGAAAAAAAGGGAACACAAATTAGGGTTTACTACCCAGCAACAAATAAAAACAAAGGGTTTGTACGAGAAAGAGAATAACACAGTGCAGCCGCAGCTGCCTCTTTTCCCTTCGAGTCTCGCCAAACCCTACTCGCCGGAAACAGCCATAAATTCCAGGTTCTCTTTCCCCCTCTCTCTCTCTCTTAGTTATGATCTGTAACACACCATAGGATTCAATAATCTCATTAAGTGTTTTTGTTTTGTTTTGATAATCTTTCTTTCATAGGTTAGGTTGATAATTAACAATGGTGCAATACAATTTCAAGAAGATAACAGTTGTACCCAATGGAAAAGATTTCATTGACATCATCCTCTCCAGAACCCAGCGTCAAACACCCACTGTTGTCCACAAAGGCTATGCAATCAACCGTCTTCGACAGTTCTATATGCGAAAAGTTAAGTATACTCAGACTAATTTTCATGAAAAGTTGTCCACTATAATCGACGAGTTTCCTCGCCTCGGCGATATTCATCCTTTTTATGGTGATCTGCTTCATGTCTTGTATAACAAGGATCATTACAAGCTTGCACTTGGTCAGATTAATACTGCCAGGAATCTCATTGGGAAGATTGCCAAGGATTATGTCAAGCTGTTGAAGTATGGTGATTCCTTGTATCGTTGTAAGTGTTTGAAGGTTGCCGCTCTTGGCCGGATGTGTACTGTGGTTAAGAGGATTGGGCCCAGTTTGGCTTATTTGGAACAGGTTAGGCAGCATATGGCTAGGCTTCCTTCCATTGATCCCAATACCAGGACCATTTTGATTTGTGGGTATCCTAATGTCGGGAAGAGTTCTTTTATTAATAAGATTACTCGAGCGGATGTTGATGTGCAGCCGTATGCTTTTACGACCAAGTCTCTTTTTGTGGGGCATACGGATTATAAGTATCTGAGGTATCAAGTGATTGATACGCCGGGGATTTTGGATAGGCCATTTGAGGATCGGAATATCATTGAGATGTGTAGTATTACTGCTCTTGCTCATTTGAGAGCGGCGATATTGTTTTTCTTGGATATATCCGGGTCTTGCGGTTACACCATTGCTCAGCAGGCGGCTTTGTTTCAGAGTATTAAGTCTTTGTTCTTGAACAAGCCTCTGATTGTTGTGTGCAACAAGACTGATTTGCAGCCGTTGGATGGATTATCTGAGGAAGATATGAAGTTGGTGAAGGAGATGAAAGCTGAAGCTTTGAAGACTGCGATTGGTCAGGGAGGCGAGGGGACTGAAACGGATGTGCTGTTGACCATGAGTGCGCTGACAGAGGAAGGCGTGATCGCGGTGAAAAATGCAGCTTGTGAGAGATTGTTGAATCAGAGGGTGGAGATAAAGATGAAGTCTAAGAAAATCAATGACTGTTTGAACAGGTTTCATGTTGCAATTCCAAAGCCACGTGACCAGAAGGAAAGGCCAGTGTGTATTCCCCCGGAAGTCTTGGAAGCTAGAGCTAAGCAAGCAGCGGCTGAGGAGAAGAGAAAAACAGAGAAGGATCTGGAGGAAGAAAATGGTGGGGCTGGTGTTTACTCGATGAACTTGAGAAAGCATTATATTTTGGCTGATGATGAATGGAAAGAGGATATACTGCCAGAAATTTTGGATGGCCACAATGTGTACGATTTCATTGATCCTGATATTCTACACAGGGTCGAAGAGCTGGAAAGAGAAGAAGGATTAAGGCAGGCAGAAGCTGAAGATGATGATTTTGAGATAGACGGAACTGAATTGACTCCAGAACAGCAAGAGGCTTTAACTGAGATTAGGAGAAAGAAAAGCTTGCTAATCCAACAACATAGGATTAAAAAGAGCACTGCCGAGAGCAGACCAATCGTTGCAAGGAAATTCGACAAGGACAATCAGTTCACGACAGAAAGAATGGGAAGACAGCTGTCATCTCTTGGGATTGATCCTTCTCTGGCTGTTAACAGAATGCGTAGCAGATCTGCATCTAGGAAAGGTCGGAAAAGGGAGAGATCACCAGAAGGAAGAAATGATGGGATGGATGTTGACGATGACACACCTAGCAAGAAGCAGCGTACCAGTAGATCAATGTCACGTGCCAGGTCGGTCTCTCGACCCCCACATGAAGTTGTGCCTGGAGAAGGCCTCAGGGATTCTGCTCAAAAGATCAAGGCAATTGGTCTTGCAAGGAAATCTGTCAAGAAGAGAAACAAGAATGCCAAGCGTGGAGAAGCTGATAGAGTCATACCTAATCTTAAACCAAAGCACTTGTATGCTGGAAAGCGCCCCAAGGGAAAGACAGACAGACGCTAAAAAAGGTAATTACATATTTCTATGACAACTTGGATTACTTATCATGTAGCATGTCAACACACCAAAATTTCATTAGATAATAACATATTTCTATGCAAGTTGGTATGATTGACAAATTTTGCTTGCTACAAGTTCAATTTCTGTGTATTGTTTCTTCTAATGAGATAATATGTTGTGTTTTTCGTAACAAGCCACTGCTGTTGCTAAATAATTGTTTTCTTTGCAGGCGGTGATGATAATGGCTTTGTGGTTGTTGTCAAGAATTTTGTTCTATCATGTTATTTGTGTTTTCCTGGAGCTAAACGCATGGTGTTGGCCGCAGAGAAGTTTTTCTTATACATTTGTTCCTTTTCTATTATTATTTCTGAACAAGTTTTTAGATCAGTTTTGGATTTACCGTATGAAATATGGAACCTTTTGTTATTTAAAATTTGAGTTGCTTAAGTACTCAAATATTGAGCATTTGTTTCACATTGTTATTTGAATTTTAAGTTGTTTATGTACTCAAATCTTGAGCATTTGTTTCACATTCTTATTTGAATTTTGAGTTGTTTATTGTCCCATTGGATAGAGGACAGTATTATTGAGTTTTTTTTAATGTTGTTCCATTTGAAAACTGCTTTTATTTTTTTCAGTTTTGAAAAGTAAAAATGCAAAACACCCTAAGAGTTGTTTCCCTTTCAAATTTTGAGTTTAAAATCAATATAAAAACACAGAAAATTTGTAAGTTTTCATCAATGTCACAGTGGCAAGAATTTGCAAATGTGATTAAACCTTTAGAACAGTTTTGGTTTAGACAAAGGATATGGTTTGTCAGCCAAAGAGAGAAAGTACTAGAATTAGACAGACATATTAAGAATGTGAGATCATAGCAAGGTCACTCCTAAGCCTCGATCTACCCACCAAAATAGATATAAATCTAAGAGACCTAGGATTACTAGGAAGGACAACTAACCACTCCAAATACCTAAAACTCCTTTTATCACACAAGGCCACTCCTTTTGCTCATATATACTAAAGAGCCTAGAGAATATATCCTTAAAAAAGGTGTATCCTTACCCTTGATCCACTGGTCAGCTCAAAAATAGGTGTAGAGATCAGAACTCAGTCTCTTACTGATATTATATGTAAATCAATCAAATGAGTCATATTCTTTGAAGCCAAAAAGAGACTTTTTTTCTATCAAAAGGACGCAAAACCAAGACTTTAATATTTGACCCACCCAAAAAGAATGAAGTGTCACATGTCTCATATCTAGCAAACAAGATCTCAAACCAAAGACTGATGACATAGAGATTAACCTCCATCTCCATTTGGCTAATAAGGCCAAATTAATTAAAGGTCGTAGAACTCCAAACCACCTTCCTCACTTTCTGCTTATCCTTGCGAACATTAGATCATTTATAAGAAATCTTTGCACTACCCTTCACATCATCCTAGAAAAACTTATTTGAATCCTAACTATCTTCTTCCAAAACTCAACAGACATTTTAAGAAAGACAAGAAAAAAAGGAATAACATTAGGTACAAAGTTAAGTACGATCACCTCCCTCTCCCTTTAGACTAATAGGTTAACCACGGATCCCACGTTGATCAGAATTAGCCTCCACATGAAAACCAAGACACTTTAAAGGAAGGGTCTTAACTTTATAGTGAAGAAAATCACGACCAAAAATAAACGAATAACTCTATATAAGACTACTCTTAAAAAATTAACATGAAAGATTTTGAAAAACTCAAAATCCCTAAAGATAACTTTAATAAATCAAAGATTTTCAACCGAGGACTCAGCCAAAATTAAGGTGTCATCCGCATAATAAAGGTGTTAGACCACCAGTTCCGAGAAGTCTACCTTAAAACTAGAGAAGATCACCTTGTTTCAAACCCTTTTGGATGTTGATATCTTGAATGTGAAAACCACTGACCAACATTACTAGATTCATGACAAAAACACAACCCCTTTTGGATGTTGATATCTTGAATGTGAAAACCACTGACCAACATTACTAGATTCATGACAAAAACACAACCGCACATCCTAGTTCTGCATTTACCATTAAACTTGAATTTGATAAGTATAATCTAAAAAAACTCCAACCAATTGAATCATATGCTTTCTTAAAATCTATCTTAAAAATGAAACACGTTTTTTTGTGTTTTATTCACCAACTTAATCGACTCATTTACAACCATCACAACTATACATCAATACCCTCTCTTTAAGGAAAGTCGAATGATTAGAGGAAATCAGGCTATCCACCACCTTATCAAGTCTAGCCGCCAACACCTTATCAACCTAGTTGTACAAAGATCTCACCAGAGAGATATGTCAGAAATCTTCCAGATGAGTCGGTGACTCAACCTTAAAAATCAAGGTTACAAACTAAGAAGAAAATCTTCGAGGAAGAGCAATGGAACCGATCATACTCCTAAAGTCATCTCTAAGCAAATACCAAAATCCTTTTTTGAAAAGTGAAGTTAAAATCATCGGATTATGGCTCTTATTGTCATCGTATTGTGTCATTGTTCAATCTAACTCAAGGAGAACAAAGAGAGCATAGAGAACATCATTATCATCATATAAAAGAGAGTGAAAATAAACTTTGTCTAGATATAGCTTATCAACAAGAGGTAAAATAATTGACAATCTCTTGACGGACCTCAGTCACCCTTAAGAGGTAAAATAACATTCCTCTTACTCCTACTTTTGACACAAGCGGAAAAAAAACTTGTATTAACATGTCTCTCCTTAAGTAACCAACTTTTAGATCTCAGAAATAATTAGAAATCTTCGATCTTAAACAAAGATCAAAAGTTTTGCAATGGCTCTAATCTTATCCACAATCTCAACCTCTAAAAGATCCCCCTTATTAGCTATAGAATCCAAAATACACACATTTTTCAAGGACTCAATTTGAAAATTGAGATTACCAAACACTCCTTTATTCTACACTTTTAACACAACTTTAAAGGATCTGAGTTTTTTTTAAGAACAAAAACTTACCATCTGGAAGTCATAGAAGCAAACTAGCTAAAATGGACTACTTCAGTCAAATTAGAGTGTGATAGCCAATGATTGTTGAAGCTAAACGATCCAGAGCTCCACAACTAATTTATATACTTAAAAATAATCGAACAGTGATTAAAAACACCTTTACACAAGATCTACTAAAAAAATCACTCATACTGACTCCATCAACCATCAAACACAAGAATGCTATCAGGCATACTCGCAACCTTACTATTAATTTCTCAATTCTAAATCAATTTGAAAAAAATAAAATTAATAAACAAACTTTTTTAATTTATTTTTTTAAATAGTTTTATAAAACAGCATTATAAAATAGATTTTAAAAAACAAATACCAAAACTCATTCAAAACATACTCTATAACATATAAAAGATATTTTGTTGTTTAAAAACACTATCTTGTACCACTATTTTTTTTAACGACGAATGTTAAAAATATTAGACGAATGTTAAAAATATTAGGTGTTTGGTTTTTTTAATTTTTACTAGATTTTGCTTAACGCTACAAAATTGGTTTGAGATAAAATGTGCCACTTTTTATAAACTATTTAAATCGGTTTGTGAGGTAAAAATGCGCCACTTTTTATAAACTATTTTAACATTAGACATTCATTCACACGGTAAATTATATTCAATTATTATCTATAATTATTATAAATTAGAGATAAATTTTTGAATTAAATTAAATAATTTATTTTAATAAAAAATGATGATGATTAGATAATATATAAAATGGTATCAAAGTTATCAAAGATAAAAGTATTAAATTTTATCTCATAATCATTTGGCTACTTTAAACAAAAATCAAATAAAAATAACTAATAAGGTAAATAAATCACTTATAAATGATAACCTCAATTGAAAATAAGTGAATTAGAAAAGAGATAGTGTTGTGAAGTTAAAATAAAATAAAAATAAAAACAAAATATCATAAATGATAAATAGAAAATAATGATGAAAATTATAGATTTTAATGAGATAACTTATAACTTAAGAAAATAAAATTAATTTGTAAACATAACACTGAAAATTAAGTTTGTTAAGCATATATATATATATATATATATATATATTAAATAAATACTCGAATGTGATATCATTTTTTTTATAAGAACTATTGTATAATAGTCAACCAAATATATCAATTATTACTCTCGGTCCAATCAACTCGGGTACTTGATTCTAGTTTAAAAAATAGGTATAATTATTTTTTTAAGTATAATTTTAATAATTAAAAATGAGTATCAAAAATACGATTATATATTTAATACATGAAACACTAAAAAACTTAGTATTATTTAAATCATAAATATCATTTCATGCAACTTAAAGTTTCTAAATATTTTAAAAAAATAAATCTTTCTCCAAACACTTTTGAAAGAAATTCACGAACAAAATACATTTTTGAAGCAAATTTATCAATTAAGTATTCATATTATAGTTTCTCCAAAATATTATTTTTGAATGACGGCCTCAAATTTATGTTTTGATGTAGTATGTTTTTTTAAAATATTTTTTTGTGTAATAATAAAAAAAATTAGGTCTCTAAAAATTTAAAACTCAGTGTTATAGTTTACTGCACATGTTAATGATTAGGCCTGTAAATTATATTTGATTAGTTTTATTTATATTTGAGATGAAAATATTAACAAAAAATTTATAATTTTAAACCGTACAAAAATAAGAATAATAAAAATAACAAAGAATAAGAATTTTTTAAGTCCCGATGTCCCACAATCTAACTTTTCCAACAATATTTTTTTTTATAAAAAATATATTTTGTGATGTCAAAATTTATATTTAAAAAAATATAGTCAAAATTAAGCGTAGTATAATTAGTTGAAGCTAAACTTGATCATGATAACTAAAACTTATATATCTTAGAGTCAAATAAAAACATAATTAAAATATTATTTTTTAGAAAAAATTAAAACGATAATATAATTGAGAATATAAAAAATAAAAATCTAAAAGTTAAGAAAGTATACAATATAATCATCATTCATATGTAATGTCCTTCACACAATTATTTCAATTCTTTCTTTCACCAATTCTTCTTTTGCAACAAATTTATACTTAAAAAAAACATAATCTAATGATTCGATAATAAAAAAATTAAGAATAAAAAAAATCAAAATAAAAAAACAAAGCTAAATTACAAAGTATTAACAATAAAGAGACAATATGATTGTAAATAAATTTTTAAATTATGAAAATGAGTGGTTTTAGTTAATAATAAATAAAATGAATAATAAATATTAATAAAATAAATTACAAAGATTGACTCGTGACAAAAAATACTTAAATTTTGAGAGATTGAAATAATAGTTTTTCAAATCAACAATTTTAAGAAATAAATAAATAAATAAATAAGTTCATCACATAAAATAAATAATAAATATTAATAAAATAAACTGTGAAGAAAATTCGTGACAAAAAATTCTTAAATTTTGAGATATGAAAATAATAATTTTTGAAATTCACAATATTAAAAAATAAATAAATAAATAAGTTCGTCACAATTTAAAAAAATTAATAAACAAATCAATTCTTAAATATATAGGAATAGATGATTTTAGTTAATAATAAATAAAATATAAAATAAAATATAAAATAAATCTTTAAATTATGAAAATAAATTATTTTAATTAATAGTAAATAAGCAAATAATAAATAAATTAATTAATATTAATAATTACTATTTTAATTTTAATTTTGTCTCCAAAAAAATTCTTATTTATTAAAAAACTTAACAACTTTAATTAATAAGATACGTAGAATGAAATTTTGTCCCAATAGTGGGAGAGTTAAAACCACACAACTTATCTCTTAAACGGATTTGGGAGCAGACTTCTCTTCACTTCTCTTCAAACGCTTCTTAACATAAACTTTAACAAAACCAAACACATAAATTTCAAACCCCCTACAGCTCAACTATAAAACATTAAAGATAAAACTTAGACAAATATAAAGCCAATAAGATTTATTTACAAAATCATTTAGTCTTGTAATGTCATAAAATCGTTATAAGATATTCAAATCAAAATAAGTTACAATGAAAGTTGCAAAGGCGTATTAATTGTCCTTTTCTGGATGATACACCAACTGATTTTGATAGAAAAAGAAGATCCATAAATAATAAGAAAGAAAAAACAGTAACGTAGTCACAAGTTCAAAGGAATATATATATTTTTTGTTTACTTATATCATAACGCACACGGAAAAAATCCCTAATCTCACCAAGAAGATTCTCAGACTATACAACATTCCCCAAGTCATAAATACAAAATCATATTTAGCAAGGCAGACTATCAAGATATATTTTGCTCAGACAAAATAAGTATAAATCCTTCTTAAAGACATGAAAGGAGTCATTCTTCAGAGACTAATGCCTCTAATCTCTCTCCAATGAACTGTTACTGTGCCAGCCATTTGACATCATACACAGCTCAGAGACATGGCCATCACAAAATGGTTGCTAGACGCTACTAACCTTCCCGTTCCCTCAGCCTCTTCTTTGGCTAACTTAGGTGTTACTCATTGATGAACTCATTATCTGGATCTGTGAAAAAAAAGATATAGCATGGTTAGATAAAAGAAAATACTAGGTATTCTGAGAAGGGGTGATAAAAAGATAGCAGAGCTTCCAAGTAGCAAAAGATCTCGCTTAAAGTACCTTATTCACAAGTAGGTTGACTTGTTCTCTGTACATTTCCTTTAAATCGACAATATCGGCACGAAGTTCCTCGAGCTAAACACATTCGACTTTGTTTAGATATAAAGTAAATAATTTTTCTATTTATAATGAAGTAACAGGAAATCAGATAGAATAGTGACCATATTTAGTTAGAGGCTTTTGCATAACTAACTAACTTAACCCCAAAAAATGACTCGTATTATTTTATTCCCATGGAAAGAGAACACAACTGACAATAACTATTCACTCCCCTCTATTTACTAGGAACATCATTCCACTATATATAATCTTATGCCTCCAAACAAGCCCCCCCTAAAATATCGTTTATAGATAGCAAAATTAGGCAAGTAAAAATTACCTCTTCATCACGTTCACCCATCAACTCCAAAGCAGCAGAGTGCCTCCTCCTCAGTGCTTCTAGCTCTGATTTTAAGCCAGGGAGCACAGCAACCTCTCCACGCAACTTTTCACACTGCAGTGTGAATATGTGAAACATGGTTATTGACTAACAACGAAACGGACCAGTTGATAATTAATTGCTAATAGTTATTATAATGAATTAATAGTGTTAAGTCTTGAGTACCTGGGCTTCGCCTACATCTTTCTTATTTATTACTATCAACCTAGTCACTAGTAATATATAGATGAGGGTCACTACACATTGTATCCAGAAAGTGGAAGACAAAAATAGATTCCTCCTTAGTACTCTCATGTCTTCTCTCTCTCTCTCTTTCTACAGTAATATACAGGAAGTGGAACTTACCTGTGCTGTCAATTTGACCAACTCTTCAGCAAGTGAGTCACGAATAGATTCCAATGATGCCTGGAATTTTTATAAAAAAATGTCATCATTGTACCCAAAAAATAAAAGTGACATTAACATCAACATCAACATCATATGATTTAACAAAAATTCAATTTCTTAAACATTATGAAAAGTTCTCAACAAGAAGCTATGAACTGGAAGGTATGATGCCAAATATTAAACTAGAGAATTAAGGCAAGAAATCATACCAAGCGTGACATATATGAAGCAAGTTCTCCCTCCTTCTGACGAAGTGCGGCCTCAAAAGAACTGGGTGTCATGCTCTTCATATAGTAAGGACTCATGCTTAGTTCTCCCGGGCTTCTCCGTTCAGAGAAACTGTCAGATGAATCCAGAGATGCTTGAAGAAAATAGCTTTCTTCCATGCTGCCCATAGAGCTTGCAGTAGAGATTTTGCGGGCCAGATTCCCTACATCATTAAGTATATTATAAAAAAATATGACAGACAAGACAACTGAGCCAAGTGATGTAAAGATAGAGTATCACACCATTCTCGAAAGCAGAATTATGCTTTGTTTTGGGAATTTGATCTGATGATGGAACAGAATTAACGCGAACGGTCCTCTCCAGATCTGATCGAGCAGCCTTTTCTTTTTCTATTTCCTGGCAAGAAATGAAAAACAATAATCACAAAGGTTCTTATACGATGGATGGAATTTAACATTGTTACCAACAATACCAAATCCCATCAATATTTTGTTCTTATTTTCATATTCGGTTTTGTTCCATAGCTTTCTCAAATAGCTACCTACAACATGCGCTAATATTTATTATATCTCAAACATCCACACAATTTCCCGAGAGGTCCTTAAATAAGTAAGCTGACTTTCTTTTGTTACATTTTCAGAAAATTCATCAGCAGCGTGAAACTAAATACACATCTTTGGCTGGTTCATTTAATGACTCAAGTAGTGTAAGAATTGAAAGATAAGAGAAAATTAATGAAGAAATCGAGAGCTTCATATAAGATGGATATATCATTTGACAATGCAAGTTTGAAATCACGAGTAGAAACTCTACCTGCTGAAGACGCTCCCTGTGCATCAATGCCTCATGCAACTCATGCTTGTGTTTCTGTCTTAGGTCTCTAATCTCTTCCTCAAGCTGTCTAGCACGGCCTTCTTGAGTGTCAGCTTCCTCCTTTGCCGCAAGATATTCCTGCCTACTTTCAGCTGCCCTCTGTCTCTCCTTTTCCAGGGTCCTACTTAATTGAGTTTGTTCTGCCCTAAGACATGAAATCTGAAATTCATTATTGAAGTTAGTCACACGTACACAAAATTGCATTTAAGACATGATTTCATCCAAGAAATTGCCGAACCTGAGCCTCGAGAACATTAATTCGAGACAGGGTTTGAGACAGGCGATCATTCATAGATCGTTCTTTCTCCTCAGCAGTTGCAACTTTATCCTCGGCTTCCTGTAGAGTTCATTGAAAAATATAAAGAAATACAATACGTAGTAGGAAAGATTCTAAAATGAAAGATAAAAAGTATTCTAAAGACCTGAAGTCGAGAGTTAAGGCTTCTTTCAACAGCGCCCCAGGCTTCAGCTCTTCTGGCATTTGTTTCCTGTTACCAGGTAGGTGAATTATAGTCTAGCACAGCCGAACAAAGAGGGAAAACCAATTCTCAATCACATGATTATTACCTGCATGGCTTCAATTTGCCTTAAAAGCGGCCTTGTAGATTCTGGAACTTGAGTAATCAGTTCTTCACACCGTCTTTCACTTGCCTAGCAAAATCAAATCAAATTAGAAAGCTACCAAAAGCACAACCATGGTGCAAAACTTTAATAAAACAAAAGAAAAGCAACATCCGCAAAAAGTAAAATAGCTTTTTTTTCCAGTTAAATAACTGAAAGATAAGCAGAGAGCAGACCTGATAACGTTTTTGAAGATCCTCGATGTCTCTACAAAGCATGTCTTCTTTGAAGACAGCCTGAATAGGGATGAGGGAAACAGTTGAATTAAAAGCAATATCCTGAGAAGGTCAATTTAGTAAAACAAAAGACAGAAATACAACAAACCTGTTGTTCCTTTCTACTTAATGTTTGTCTCAGCTCTTCGAGTGCCTGGACTAGCATAGATTCACGTTCCTCAGCTTCTCTTAGACGACTCTCTAGCTCAGTTCTTGCTTCATTGTTGGCTCGAGCCTCTGCGAATGCTTCAGCCTCCTTAGCAGCAGCCAAAGCATTAGTGTAATACTCCTTCTGCACTGCAATTTCATTTTGATGTTTTTCTATAGTTTCTTGCAACAACTTCTCTGTAGCTGTCTTGTCTCTCTTGATACTTTCTACCTTATTCTCCTCTACCTGGTTTGCACGACAGTAACCAAACAGCATTTTAAATAAGAAATCCAAATAAATATTAGGATTGTCAACAACTACTGCTTTAAAAAGGAATTGTTGCTTTCCAATGACATAGAGAATCCACAGTAGAACACAAGAATAAATCGTAAATTACACTCGAGACTTAAAAGTGATATGATATGTATATAATTGCAATCAAGTAAGATGAGAATTTTACAGTCAAACTAAATCACGAAGAAAATATTTTGCAACAGAATAATAACTTCCAAAAAAGTAGAGCAAGCAAATAATAACTTCCAATAATGCTCTCGGTATTCAGTTACCTGAAGCTTAGTAGTCAAACCTTTTTTCTCCTCCTCAAGATCTCTAATCTAGCTTTCATGAAAAAAGGTAAATATAAGATTTATTATTTACATACAGAAAAGGATTTAAGATTGTAGGAAGATTAAATAAATGCTCTCCATACCTGAGCCCTAAGTTTCCTCATTGTAGACTCTTGAGTGGCCTGCTTTTTGGAAAGCTCTTCACCTGAGATGAGAGAAAAATTTATATGAAAAAAGGGCCTCTATAATTGCTGGTAATTAACCTGTTGGCATGCTACAATGGAGAAAGTTTTTGATTCAACAGAAAAGCCGTTCAGAAGAAATCATTCATTTCCAAAGCAGAGCGGAGACAGTGACTATTAGAAATCTGAATCCATACTAGATAGAATCCATATTAGAGTGTGTACGGTTTGTTACAAGAGATATCATCCACTACAAGTAGTGTGCACTAAGCTACTGTGAACTAAGTGTAATCACTCCTTTAACTGTCCCCCGCAAGCTAAGTAGCCTAGAGGGCAAAGCAGTGTATCTAAAAGAAACATCCACATCTTTAATCCTAACAAGACACATCAAACAAGAAATAAACTGTTGTATACACACTAAAGTCGGGATAATAATAATACAGATTTAGGTTTGATTTCAGATTGTATTACCTTCTGCCATAACTTGATTAATTATTTCATCCTTTTCCTTCAACAGAGCAGCTGCGTCACTTTTCTTATTCTGCTCTCGGCGAAGCGTATCCCTTTCCTTGGTGAGAGCATAAACCTGCAATTAAACGCAAAATATATGGAGTTTCATAACCGTTTTACTTAAAAGTATACATTTAAAACATATACTCCCTCCATTCTCTTTTATAAGAAAAATTTGACTTTTTAGATTCATTGAATAAATAATGTATTTAGACTATATATAAGTTAGATACATCAATTATTAAATTAATCTAAAAAGTTAAAATTTTCTTATAAAAGAGAATAGATAATCATGTTTGATAAGTCACAATTTTCAAAACTCAAGATGGATTTCTAACACCAACCTGCAATGCTTATAAGTTTGTTTGGCTAATAAGACTTCTGTCATTTGTGACACGGTATATTGTTTTCTATGGCAAAAATTTCAATCATAACTTTGATGTACAGATTAAAAATGCTATACACAACTTTTGAAGAAATCGTTTTGCGTCACATTATTGAAAACTTTGTTGATTAAAAACAGGAAACATAAGATTTATTACAAGTGATACCTTTCTCTCAAGAGTCGAAACCCTCTGATGGTATTCCTCTCGCAAAGACTCAACTTCAGCTTCATTGGACTTTCTCTGCTCCACAATTATCAATAATTAAATAAAAACACTTTGAAGAAAGCCACATGACACATGACAAAAAGAGAAACGGAACATGCTTATTAATTATTTTACAAAAGCACCAAAGGATTTTCAAATAGAGATTTACAAAGGAAAACTAATACATAGTGATAAAATCCAAAAGGGGTTACAACAAAATAGTCAATGTGACAACAAGGCCGCAAGGATAATATCTAAAAAATACTTAAAAGAAAAACCATTTTCAATAAATGTTTTATACCACCAGAACTGACGCCCGGTGGATAATGACAGAAAAGGAAGAAAGAATAATTAAAGGGGAAGAAGTTGTTCAAGGTGAAACTTCTAGTATGAGAGTAGATATCATACACAATATAATTAAATAGAAAAAAAGTGTATTTTAGAAAGAGGAATCACCCCGATGAGAGGTGGTTATAATTGAATAAAATTATAAAAACAATGTAAGGCTGAATGCAATTTTGTTCCCTCTATTCTAAAAATAATAAAGTTTTGATCCCTCCATTTTAAAAACCAGTTTTTTGGTTCCGCTACATTCAATTTTTCCGGTTTTTGGTCCCTCGCTCCATTTTGGGGTAAATTTTGTTAATATGACGATGCCTAGATGGACAAATTTAATATCCGTGTCATATTTTAAAGATAATTTTGTTGGCGTGTCATCTTAAATTTGTCAACCTATAGAGACCAAAGGTGTATTTAAGATGGAGGGATCAAAACTACATTTTTTTTAAATAAGTGGACCAAAGGTGTATTTAAGCCTAAATGTATTTGAATGATAAATAACAGAATGATAAATATCAGAATGATAAATAACAGAAGGGAGTGAAGAGAAAGAGAGGGAGGCTGTTATGTCATTGAGAGTATGGGAGAGTCAGGGCTCTTAAATAATAAATTCCCTAAGCTGTGTAATTTGTTTTCTCTGCCTCACATTGAGTAGAGAGCCCTCAGCGTTCAATAAAGGAAATTCTTTTTTTTTATATCAGTTGATGTATCAAAAAAGTGAACACTAAAGCATAACATGATCCTCACTACAATGTATGGAAAAATAAATATACCTTTAAATTTTCAATCAAAGCTTTGAATTGTTCATTCTCATTCATCAATTTTGCTATTTCATCAGCTTTAGCCTGCAAAGAGAACCAAGAATAAAAAAATTGCAATAAGATATACAACACTCTCATGGCTGCAAAAATCGTACATATGAGATAAAGGCTAGGAGCATAGTTAGACAAGACAGGAAGCTTTTTAACTTATAGAAACATTAATTAAAAAAATCAAATCAAATTATTTTTCACCATTAATGATTGCAAGTCAGAAGATCTAAGCTCGTTAAATATGAAGAAAAGGGGTGCAATGGAGCAAGAAAACAAATTAAAATAAAGTAAATTAGAAACTTAACAATTTTAATACAAGGCAATCTTCGTGATCTTATTTAGTTTACAAGAAACCTTGCAAAATACACCCCTTAGGCCATTAACCAATAAGAAAAGGACAACTAGGCCAAGAAGAAACTTCTTAATCATAACAAAGCCTTCCAAGAGACTATAGATCACTCATCATAGTTTTCATGCCCAAAATGTGACAGGACATGAACCCTGAATTGACTTGTCGTTTGGGCACTTTTAACATAAAAATAGATATGCATCACAAAAGCTATTGTTGCCGATACCAAAAAGAAAAAAAACTGTGACATATACTTTTCAATCAGTCCATAACAACGCAAGAAAGCATATTTATGACAAAGTGAATTAGAAACCTTAACAAAGAAGAAAAGTACAACAGCAGAGCAAAATGTCTTTCCTAAAATAATAGCTACCTAGAGGCTATGTGAACTTAGTTTTCATGCTAAAAGAACAACAAGATCCGACTCCGACATTGTTTTCGAAAATGGCCACTTAGAACAATATCTTTTCCATTAGGACACTAGCAATAAAAATGAATGTGCACTCAAAAGCTTTTATTTCTGTAAAGAATATGTACAGTATGTGAAATACCTGAGCCTGTCTTGCAGCACCTAGTAGTGCTGCCTCCATCATTTTCATCTCCCTTTTCACCTTCTCCAGCTCAAGTATGGAATCTGAGTCATACACATTTTTTACAGAGCTCAAATGTTGCTCTTTTATGTCAGTTTCAATATTATTGGCAAGATGGCCCCTTTCATTTTCTTTAACAGTTATTTCATTGTCATGTGAAACTAAATCAGATCCAACCTCAGACGATTCATTTGGAGTAGCACTGGATGGGTGTTCATTATATGATTCATCGGTGTTGTTGGTTTCTTCAGAAGCCACAGAATGTAGAATAGAAGTGTCTGTATCATCTCTTTGCTCAGTATTGTCTGATGCCTCAGGTTGAACAGAAGAAATTCTCTCTACACTTTCCTCTGCTTGTACCATCTCTTCTTTACTCTCCTCTTCTGTCTCGACTTCAATAGTTTCATGCACATCACTGGTAGCATGAGACTCGCCAGGATCACTAGTACCACCTTCAACTACATCATCTCCAAGATTAGAAACCACGGGTTGCATCATCACTGAACTTTCCGAGGTTCCCACTTCATCAATCTCTTTCTCTTGAGGATTGCTAATAGAATCCGAATTCTCGGACTTCAGAACGGGAGACTCAGGCAATTCAATAAGCATTTCCGGTAACTGGTGTTCAGCCTTTCCGTGGTCCAAAACCTGTACAGTTGTTCCATCCGCTGACTCTGCATGCTCACCATCTTCTTCTGCATCATGCACTTTATTTTCCTCTTGAATGGAGGTTTCTTCAGCTTCCACGCTGTCTCTTTTAATGGTGGTTTCTTCAGCTTCCACGCTGTCTCTTTTAATGGTGGTTTCTTCAGCTTCCACATTGTCTCTTTTATGAGTGTCAAAGGCTTCTTTTCCCTCGGCCACAAGAATATGATCCAGAGACTCGGGTTTTTCCACAGACATCTCCGGTTCAGATTCTTGTTCTTGTCGAAAGGATTCAACATTTTCAGATGTTACTTCACTGTCTTCCTCACTTTTATTCCCCATAAAAGCTAAGACCGGATTAAATAGTGCCTTGCTGTCGGTAGGTATAGGCCATGATCCTGAAGCTGGAAACAATGGGCACAACTCTAATCAGTGTAAGAACTAAGAACTAATAACTCCCCACCTTAAGAACAACAGACATCAAATCCAACAAATAAAAATTCCTATCTATGGAAATTAACAAAACTTTAAAGTTACTTGAATCCATTCAAAAAACTAAGGATCTCAAATAGAAGTTACCTTCATTGCTGGATTCCCCTCCTTTCTCTTCGAAGCCAAGAGCATTATCGAAATTCTTCTCAATACTCTTGACACTCTCCTGAAGCTTATTCACCGCTCCCGCCAAATCAGGGAAGTTCCCCCACGCATTTTTCGCATTAAACCACGCCATCTCAAAACCTACACACCAATTCAAAACACCCTCAGATCGCAGAAAAAACATCAACAGTATATCAACAGATAAATCTTCAGTCAAATGCACCATACAAACTACAGCAAGATCAATAAACATGAATTGGAATGTAAATCTGAAAGCGAAAATCGGTGAAAAGAAAGAGATCAATGCAGGAGGATAAGATCCAAAGTGAAATACGCAAACCTTAACGAATACGTATGATCCAGGAATTCAGATCATGGTTGAGCTCCAACTTGATTTATCAAGTTTCATCAACAATTGAATCATTGAAAATGGACAAAAATTGAAGATTATCGGAGAAAATCGTGTTAATTTGAATGATGATATGATGAATTAGGGTTATGTGTGCGGTTTATTTTGGAAAGCGGGAATGGAGGTTGGATTTGATGATGTCTGCAAAAAGTATTATTCTGCGAGAGATGGTGGATCTTTGTTCATACAATTGCAATTAACAACGCTACTCTAATTTCTTCCTCACACTTTGGGGACGAGTGCAACGCTGTCGTTTTCTTCTTTTTTTTTTGGTACTACATTTCTTCTTTTTCCTTAAAAATTTGTTGTTTTGAGCACTATTTTTTTTTTTTTTTGAATTATGCTTATTTACTCTAATGGTGAAAAGTCAAAATTGTTTATAGATTATAGAATTTGGATATTTATTGAAATTCTGGCAGCAGATACTCAATGTCACAGTGAATGTTATGACACCGTATCTGATTTTCTATAAGACAGTAAATAAAAACAGTAAAGAACACAGTCAATTGTTTACCCAGTTCAGTGTGAAACAACACCTACTCTGGGGGCTACCAAGCCAGGGAGAAAGTCCACTATAAGAGATATTAATTCAGGAATAAATCAACCAGTTTATCTCCTTCACTTAAGACCTACCCAATGCAACTTCAATCTAAGTTCAACTTAAACCTGAGTTCCTACTCACTCCCCCTCAATCACAGCAGTGATACTTAAAACAATTGACTAATGAAATAATGAAGACACTCTTCAGAACATACACTTGATTATGCTTCACAGTTTTTTAATCAAGTAACACAAACACTCGTGCTTCACAACTTTGAGTGATACATAAACCTAACTTGACTTTGCTTCAAAGCTTTAGTCAAGAGACACAAACACTCTTGCTTCAAAGCTTTGAGTGATATAAAAACCCTTACAATCAAAACCTATTCCAAGTCACTTATCACAATGATACTTGCTTGGATTACAGCAGTTAAAACTATACAGCTCCTAATTGATCTTTAGTCAAAGAGTTACTCTGCAACCAGCATTCTTGTTGAATATATATGCAGCTGTTTCTTCAGTTAGGGTTTCCACAAAAAGCTAGGGTTAATTAGGTTTAACCTTAAGACTTGGTCACAAGACTTTATCAACCAGATTAGGGTTGAGCTAGGTTAACCTAAAGTCCACGTGAGATTCTGTTCTGGAAAGAATGAACCAACTTCCTGAAAAATCTCAGAATTAACCAAACTGCATATTTGTTAGATCAGTACAGGATGTCTTAACATTTGTTATGACATCAGAATTCCTGTTTACTGATTTTGGTAGAAGGCAATAAATGTGATCATTGCAAAATGCTCAGATACACACTCATAAACAGTAGCTACTGTATGCCATACTTTTTCTGCATAAAGTACCTAATAATCCAGAATGTTATGACATCAGTCATGACATTTACACACCTGGTTTTACCAAAAATACATGTCAATAACTAAACACTTACAAACTCCCCCTTTGGCAGATTTTTGGCTAAAACTCCTAAGCAATCAGAGAATAGAGAGCAGCAGAATGAATATGACTGCAGAAAAAATATGATGTCTACCAAGAATTAACACAAAATATCTCCCCCTCTTTAGCCACAAATAGGCCAAAGATACATGTACTTATATGTTATACAGTCATCCAAAATAAGTAATAAAAACAACAAATAAAATCTGAAAACACTTGCATCAATAGGAACCAGCATCAGGCTTGTCAACTCCACCAAACTTTAAGCACTGTCATCTTCAGAGGAGCTACTTTCTTCAGCATTGAGTTGATCTTCAGCAGCACCCTCTTCCCTTTTGTTTCCTTCAGTCTCCTCCTGTTCTAATCTGGAAATTAGGTTTTTTAGAGTCTTTTTCCTTGTCTCCAGCTCTTTGCAGATCTCTTTCAATACAGCTATAACATCAGATGTCTTGGACTGAGTTTTTATAGATGATGTCTTAGCTGATGTTATGACAATGTCAGGGACATGAGATCCCTGAAATAGCTTGTAGTGTAACCCAAGAGCAGGAGCTCTTTTGCAAGCAGTATCTTTTTCCACCAAAATATCAGGGTACTGAGCAAGGATAATTCCACATAGGATGGAGGGAAAGGCAATAGGGCCTTTAACAGCATAGCTACCAGCATATTTTAAAGTTTGATCAAAAATATACCTGCCATAGTCAAATTCAGTCTTGGTTCCAACAGCATAAATGAATCTCCTCAATCCTGTGGAGATGGTTGATTTATGGTTGGTAGGGACCCAGTTGGCTGCACCAATCTTGTGCAGGATGGCAAATTTCATGCTTAGTTTGCTGGCATTCAGCTTGCCTTTTAAGGGCCAGCACTTGACTTGTCTTGCTGTGATGGTTTGGCATACTTCATTGTCAGTGACTTCTAGTTCAGGGTAAGCCTCATTTGATCTTCCAAGAAATTTGTTAATTTCAGATGGAGAGAAATTAACCCTTCTTCCTCTCACATAGACACATTCAAAGTCAGCTGACCTTCCATCAGCATATTCATCAGACAAATTCACTATGAATTCCTTGACCAGATTTTCATAGCATTTGGTAAATTTTACCAGTCTTCATTGGTCCAGCAGCTTTGATCAGGTCCATGATTTCCTTATAATCCATGGCACCATTGTTTAGATCTCTTTCCAAGGCTATTCTCTTCAAGCAAACATACTTCCATCTGTTGGCATTTTCAGGATGGTGAAATGAAATGTTGTCAGTGGGGACTTCAGGAACTCTAGCCATTTTGCTGGAAGGGAGTTTCCTTCTGAGAGGAATGTCTTCAGCATCAATTTCAAATTCTGATTCCTCATCAGAATCAGAAGGCTCAGGTTCTTTTCTCTTCTTTGTTATTGGTTGTCTCGCAGGATTTGAGAGACTCCCAGTATGCACTTGGGCTTTCACCTTCCCTTTGGATAGTCCAGTCTTCACAGATTCTACACCAGTCTTGCCTTCAGACCTGGTTTTCTTATCAGCAGGTTTCTCTTTGGTCAGACATTTTGCAGCATCCTGATTACCCTTTCTGTTCATCATTCTCCTAGCTATGCTAGGGTTGATATTTGCAATTAGGTCATTGTCTGAGTATTCCTCATCCACATCAATAATAGGTGGTTCAACATTCTTCTCTGAAGGGTTCTGAATATCATCAAGGTTTTCAGATAATTTCTGAATGTTGTCATTTGGTGTCTCAACATTCTCAGAGACATCTGGATTTGCTTCAACATTTGGGCTTGCTGATTCTTGATTTAATGGAACAGAAATCCCCGGTACATAGTGGTTCTCACTCAGTATTCTTGTAACAAGCCTAGCTACTGCTTGATGTACATAAGCTGATCCTTCCCTATTTGGTACAGAAGATGAAGGTTGAGAGGGATTACCGGATGAAGTAGCTTGAGACCTTCCTGCATGCCTTGTTCTCAGCTTTTTGACCTTGGAGGGGTTAGTTGCCATTTCTCTAAGAGGAGTAATCTCCAGGACTTCAGAATCCATGCAAGAGGTGATTGCCCGAGAATCTTGATCATATGATGAAGATGAAACGGCCGTCTTGGATGAGGATGATGTTTGAGACATTTTGATTGACTTAGAAAACCAGTAGCAACTAGAGAGAAAACTTTGATTGAGAGAAAGGGATTTGTTGCAAAGTCGAGAGAGGAAGGAGGCAAATGAGTGTCTATTCAACTTCTTAATAATTTTGAAAAAATTGGGAAAACATATGATTAACCCACTCAAAATAGACTTAACAAAAATAACTCCTTCAACCCTTGTTTTAAGCAAAATTAATTGCTACAATTTCTCATGTTGGCAAATACCCAACTTGCCCCTCAAGTTTTCAAATTGATTTGCATCAAGTGCCTTGGTAAAAATGTCAGCCATTTGTAGCTCAGTGGCAACATGTTCCAGATTAATTGTTTTCTCCTCTACAAGGTCTCTGATTAAGTGATGTCTAATGTCAATGTACTTGGTCCTGCTATGCTGAATAGGGTTCTTGGAAATGTTGATTGTACTCAGATTGTCATAGTACAATGTCATAACATCTTGTGTGACATTATACTCAGTGAGCATCTGTGTCATCCAGATAATTTGAGAACAGCTACTACCAGCTGCAATGTATTCAGCTTCAGCACAAAAATGAAAAGGAAGTCTTTTGGCATGTATCATAGCTCTGGCAGATTCCTGTATGGTCCTATTTTTCCTCTCTTCAACTCCATTTTGTTGAGGAGTTATAGGAGAAGAGAATTCATGACTAATTCCTTCTGAGGAACAAAACTTATTAAACTTACTGTTTTCAAATTCCTTGTCATGATCACTTCTGATTCTGACAATACACCCTTCTTTTTCTCTCTGAATTCTTTTGTACAGTTCTTTAAAAACTTCAAACACATCATATTTTTCCCTAATGAAGTTAATCCAGGTGAATCTGGAATGGTCATCCACAACAACATAGGCATATCTCTTTCCACCAAGACTTTCCACCTGCATTGGTCCCATCAGATCCATATGTAGAGGTTCCAGAACCTTAGAGGTGGTCAGATGTCTTGACTTTGGATGTGACATCCTAGTCTGCTTACCAACCTGACATTCACCACAAACTCTCCCTTCACCAATTTGCAGTCTTGGAATCCCTCTGACTGCCTCCATGGAGATAATCCTTTTCATTCCTCTTAGATGAAGATGGCCAAGTTTTTGGTTCCATAGTTTCACCTCTTTTTCTTCTTTGGCAATAGAACACACAGTGGAGTAATTAGTGTTCTTAGGCTCCCACAAGTAACAGTTGTCTTTAGATCTGACTCCTTTCATTACAACTTCTTGTTTTTCATTAATTACAAGACATTCAGATTTTGAGAAGTTGAACTTGAATCCTAGATCACATAATTGACTGATACTAATGAGATTAGCAGTCAGGCCTTTTACCAATAGTACTTCATTCAGATTTGGAACTCCAGGGCAGTCCAAATTACCAACTCCTTTGATTTCACCTCTAGCACCATCTCCAAAGGTCACATAACTAGTGGTGTGAGGTTTAACATTATTGAGAAGGTTCTTGATTTCAGTCATGTGCTTAGAACACCCACTGTCAAAGTACCAGTCTTCCTTTGCAGAGACTCTCAGGAAAGTGTGGGCTATCAGGGCAGTAGCCTTTTTCTTCCATTGAGGAGTATGTGGTACCCTGTTAGACTTAGGTTTGACACCTGGGTTCTGATTAGGGTATCCATACAATCTGAAGCAGAAAGGCTTTATGTGACCAAACCTCCCACAATGATGACATCTCCATCTTTGGTACTTTTTCTTCATATTTCTCTGTTCCCGATGTTGAGTGTTATGTTGTGACATCTGCTTTGACCTTTGTTTATCAGACCTGATCTTCTTGTCTGCACCAGATTTCTTTGCTGCCACAAATCCTATACCAGACTTGTTTCCCACAATTTGTCCAACCTGAAGGATTTCTTCCAATTTTTCAGTTCCATTTATCAGCATCTTGACAAATTTGGTCATCTGGTTCAGTTTTGAGTTCAGCATTTGAACTTCCCCTTCTAGATGACTTATAGTTTCAAGGTCTGCCCTTTTTTCAGCCTCCAACTTTATGATGAGTTTTGTTTGTCTCTCATTTTGCACACAGACTTCAGCACTTATGATACACAATTTCTTGTAAGTATCAACCAGTTCTTCAAATGTCACTTCCTCATCACTAGTGTCACTTTCAGAGGTACAAACACCAGTTAGTGCAGTAACTAGTTTGGCAGATTCTTCTTCAGAATTACTTTCTGAATCACAGTTAAACCAAGTAGCAGTCATTCCTTTCTTTTGTTTCTTAAGAAAGGTAGGACATTCAGCTCGAATATGCCCATATCCTTCACAACCATGGCATTGAATTCCTCTGCCTTGATTTCCCTTCTCTTCAGACCTTGGTCTTCTGCTGGAGTTATAAGATCTGTTAATGTCAGAGGGGATGTTCTCAACATTTGACCTTGACTTTGGATCCATTCTCTTGATGAGTTTGTTGAATTGTCTTCCAAGCATGGCTATAGCTTCTGAAATATTTTCTTCTTCATCCTCCTTGTTTTTATCTTCAGAGTTGGATACAAGTGTTATGCTCTTGTTTTTCTTGTCAACATTGTCACTGATCCCCATCTCAAAAGTCTGAAGAGACCCAATGAGTTCATCCACCTTTAACTTGCTGATATCCTGGGCTTCCTCTATAGCAGTTACCTTCATTGCAAATCTTTTAGGCAGGGATCTGAGAATCTTTCTCACTAGTTTTTCTTCAGACATCTTTTCTCCCAATGCTCCTGAGGTGTTGGCAATCTCCAAGATGTTCATGTGAAACTCATGAATGGTTTCATCTTCCTTCATCCTTAGGTTCTCAAACTTGGTAGTCAGCATCTGAAGCCTTGACATTTTTACTTTGGATGTGCCCTCATGGGTAGTTTTGAGAGTGTCCCACACTTCCTTGGCCAGTTCACATTGATGTACTAGTATGAATATGTTTCTATCAATTCCATTGAATAAGGCATTTAAAGCTTTGGAATTACCCAGGGCTAACTCATCTTCTTCTTTGCTCCATTCTTCCTCAGGCTTCAGACTGATTGTCCCATCTTTCTCAGTTATGGTGGGATGGTTCCATCCTTTGTCAGCAGCTTTCCAAGCCTTTTTATCCAGTGATTTTAAGAAGGCAATCATACGAGGTTTCCAGTAGTCATAATTTGTTCCATCCAGAATGGGTGGTCTATTTCCAAAAACTCCTTCTTTGTCCATAGTGCCAGAAAGTGATATCCCTAGATCTCACCCAGTAATACAGGCAGGGTGCCTGCTCTGATGCCAATTGAAATTCTGGCAGCAGATACTCAATGTCACAGTGAATGTTATGACATCGTATCTGACTTTCTATAAGACAGTAAATAAAAATAGTAAAGAACACAATCAATTGTTTACCCAGTTCAGTGTGAAACAACACCTACTCTGGAGGCTACCAAGCCAGGGAGGAAGTCCACTATAAGAGATATTAATTCAGGAATAAACCAACCAGTTTATCTCCTTCACTTAAGACCTACCCAATGCAACTTCAATCTAAGTTCAACTTAAACCTGAGTTCCTACTCACTCCCCCTCAATCACAGCAGTGATACTTAAAACAATTGACTAATGAAATAATGAAGACACTCTTCAGAACATACACTTGATTATGCTTCACAGCTTTTTAATCAAGTAACACAAACACTCGTGCTTCACAGCTTTGAGTGATACATAAACCTAACTTGACTTTGCTTCAAAGCTTTAGTCAAGAGACACAATCACTCTTGCTTCAAAGCTTTGAGTGATACAAAAACCCTTACAATCAAAACCTATTCCAAGTCACTTATCACAATGATACTTGCTTGGATTACAACAGTTAAAACTATACAACTCCTAATTGATCTTCAGTCAAAGAGTTACTCTGCAACCAGCATTCCTGTTGAATATATATGCAGCTGTTTCTTCAGTTAGGTTTTCCACAAAAAGCTAGGGTTAATTAGGTTTAACCTTAAGACTTGGTCACAAGACTTTATCAACCAGATTAAGGTTAAGCTAGGTTAACCTAAAGTCCACGTGAGATTCTGTTCTGGAAAGAATGAACCAACTTCCTGAAAAATCTCAGAATTAACCAAACTGCATATCTGTTAGATCAGTACAGGATGTCTTAACATTTGTTATGACATCAGAATTCCTGTTTACTGATTTTGGTAGAAGGCAATAAATGTGATCATTGCAAAATGCTCAGATACACACTCATAAACAGTAGCTACTGTATGCCATACTTTTTCTGCATAAAGTACCTAATAATCCAGAATGTTATGACATCAGTCATGACATTTACACACCTGGTTTTACCAAAAATACATGCCAATAACTAAACACTTACATTTATTTTAGGATACATTTTTTTATACACTTCAATATTAAGGTGGAACTGAAGATGCATCATTGTAAAAATCTTTAATTCAAAATTTAGAGAATTTTACAGAGGTGCATTTTCGAACGTGTTCATTTTATATATGCGCGTTAGATTATTTCCTCTTCCTTCTTCATTTTCTACAAAGTCACTAAAAAAATCTCATTTGAGCTCTTTTGTTGCAGTCATTTTCAAACCTAATTTGAGCAAGTTTCTTTAAAATCACTCACTTCATTCAAGTTTCTGATCCACGACTCTAATTTGGTAAGTTTCCCATTTCATTTCTTTGTTTGAAATTTGAATGATGTTTTAGGTAACATAGATCGTTTAAGATGCATTAGACAGTAGTATATTTGAAATAGTTAGCTGGTATAGACATGCATTGCCATTTGGTTGGAGTTTAGGGCATCAATGAGGTTTTTGCCATTTCTATAACTTACGAGTTAATCTGGAGATGCATCTCCAAATTTTGTCTAAACTGATTTACGAAGATGGATCTCCATATTTGGTCAGAATGCATATTGATGTGATTTATTGGTTTTACTACAGGTGCAATGACCGAAAACAAACAGGACAGGTTAAGGCACAAATGTGTGTCCCAACATGCATCAATACAGCGTGAAGGGACCAACGCAATCCCACGAGGTTACGAGTCGATGCTACCTCACTTAATGGTTCATAAAGACGAAGTTTACAACCATCTGTTTCTACTTCCCGAAGTCGTGTGTCTCAAGGATCTACTTCACAGGGCCACATGCCCCCTGCTTATGAAGCCCCTTAAGCCAATCAGGAGGAACCTGCTACTAGTGAGGATGCCTCATTAAATAGTTATCCATGAGGCCCGTTGAAATTATGTCCCTCTAAGGACAAATGTCAAACACGATGTGCTAGACAACTGGTTCGACAAGTACAACAAAAAACCACACAGCTAACGTAGTATAACTTAAAAAATATTAATGAGCAAAAAAACAATAATCAACACGATAATTGGTAACTCAGTTCAATGCAACATAACTTACGTATGGAGAGTTGGCTTTTAACTCAAGAAAGAAAATTCACTATTAATAGCTTAGTACAATTGCTCTTATAAGCAACAACAAACTCATGTTATTTAAAACCTCCTCATAACACTACCCAATGACTTTTTATTTAGGTTTCCCCCTAAATATGATAACCCACTCACTTTCGTTTCTCAAACACAAGAGACCTTTGTTGATCAGTCTGAGAATTGTATTGCAAGTCTAACTACTAATAATGGTTTAGGCTTTTCTGATGTTGATTTAACTCCGGCGAGGAAAAATCATAACAAGGTTCTGCATATCTTTGGGGTATGAAAAGTTACAAGAAAAATCTATCAAAGAAGCAGAAGAGAGATACCCGACTTTAGAAGCTAAGAAAAAGGAAGAAGAAGAAACTGCTAAGAAAAGAGCTAAAGAAGAAGCGGTTAAGAAAAAGGCAGAAGAGAAAGCTGCTAAGAAAAGAGTTGAAGAAGAAGTCGCTAAGAAAAAGCCAGAAGAAGAAGCTGCTCAGAAAAAGGTTGAAGAAGAAATGACTAAGAAAGTGGCCAAAGAAGAAGCTGCAAGAAAAAAGGCTACTGGGAAAGAAATAGTAAAAACTTAAAATGTTCCAAAAGATTCCACTGTTCTACAAACTCTTGAAGAATTGAAAAAGGAACAAGCGCGAGTTAATGAAAAAATTGATAAACATGAAGCTTTTAACATAAGCGTGTCGTATTTGCTCAAGAAAATTCTTCACAAACTTCCATCCTCTTCTAACCCATAGGCGCTTCTAGGAAACCCTGTTTTGTTTGTTCTATCTTACCTTGTTTTTCTCTTGTACTCTCTATCTTCTCAATCAATGGAATATCTTTTTGATTATGACAAAAAGGGAGAGAAAGCATAATGATGATTTTGATGCATACCTAATTCTCTAAATCTCATTGCTTACAGTTCTAACGAATTATATATGCAAGAGTTTTTAGAATGTGTTTTCAGGTACAAGATAAAGGTTCTAATGGAGAAAGAAATTATGATAAAGCAAACTCTGATAAATCGCTTCCATTCGCTTCAATCAGAATTCTAGAAAATGTTAATCAAGCTCAGAAAACCCTACTTTCTGATAAGGTATGAAGTTTTAGATTTAGGGGGAGATTGTTTAACTCAGGGGGAGTTTTCTAAACAATGCTCAGATATTCCTTCCTTCTAAAAATTATAAGTCTTAGACTCAGGGGAAGCTCACGCTAATCAGGGGAAGTTTTCTTCTTAACTCTGACTCAATTATGATAATACATTGTAAAATTGTTACAACAAGATACATGGTTTTGTCATCATCAAAAAGGGGGTAGATTATTAGAACAAGATTTGGATTCTATAATTAGTCTCTAGATTTTGATGATAACAATACATATATGTTATATGTAAATTTTTTGTTTATAATAGTTTTTTGAGTGTGCAAATTAGAAGTTCTAATTGATTAATGATTGTTGTCTGAAGAATCATCAGAAATATACTAAGCATGCATCAGAAAGATTATTGCATCTGCTTCTAAAGAAACATCAGTGGTGCTAACGAATTTTGAATGTTCGCCAAAAATAGGATCTCATGTGTACTTCTCAATAAGTTGCAGCTTCAGAAGTCACAAGTATTCTAGAAAAAAGAATTTTTGTTAGAGTTGCTGCTTCAAGATCAAAAATTAAGATTGCACCAGAAACACACTTTTGCTTTAAAGGTTAGAAGTCAAGATTTGTTCGTCATAGGAGATGTTGCTTCTAACTCTGAAGACAAAGTCAAGGTTCTGAACACATAAAAGAAAAGCTTTTACTTCCGAATCAGAAGTCAAGGTTTGTTCATCAGAAAAGCTGTTGCTTCTAATTCTGAAGACAAAGTCAAGATTCTAAAGACTTGGATACTTCATGGAATATGCACACATTACTTTAAATCAGAAGTATTCCATCATAACACATATCAAGGGAAGTTAGATCTTCTAGACTCATTATTATTCTACATCATATAGTCTATCAGAAGACAAGATCAAAGATGATATCTTCTCAAGCCAATCAACTTCATTAGAAGTAATATTCATCAAAAGACAATATCATGAGAAACATGCACTATAAGAGTTAGTACATAGGTATAATTACACATTCCATTCAAATAGATGTATTGTGTACTATTTGTCTCCCACGATCATTTCTTACCGTTGGTAGCTGGCAAGATAAAAGTGACGTGTGTACTACTATAACGGTCTACTTCCTCAATGACTATATAAAGGTTCAAGCAATTCATTTGAAAAGTGAGAAAATACTGCAAGACAAGAGAACAAGAACAATAATGCTACCCAAATCAAAGCAAGAAAAAGAAAAAGATAAAAACACAAGAGTTATTGCTCATTACCATGTTGACATTATTATTTTATATAACACAAGAATTGTTGCTCATTATTGTGTTACTATTGGAATTTATTTAAACACAAGTGTTGTTGCTCATGTTTGTGTTAAACAATTTATACTTAAAACATTTGTGCAATCCGCTTGTAAGAAGCAATCTTGTAAACACATTATTCAATTGTAACTTGATTGTTCCTTGAGTGACTAAGGTGTTAGTCTGAATACTTAAGAAGATTTAGAGAAATCTCCTTTAAGGGACCGGGTAGGTCAGAAGTCTTAAAAAGTCAGTGACTGTTAGATCACTTAAGGGACCGAGTAGGTCAGAATTCTTAAGGGATCACTAATAAGTTATCATTGCTTTGTTGTTAGTTAAGATTAGTGAATTAAGTCATTTTCTAAGGCAAAATCACCTTGGCGGGTGGACAAGATTAGCCTTTTCTAAGGTGAACCTGTATAAACTGAAAGTAGCATTGATTCTATTTTGTTTGTTTGTGTAAAGCACTTTTAAACAAAAAAAATTGAGAACCCAATTCAAACCTCCCTTTCTTGTGTTTTTCTCAACCTTCATTGAGTTGAATTTGTTTAGAGTTGAGTTGATATGTTTAGAGTTAAATTTGAATTATTGATGTGTCTAGAGTTAGATTTAATATGTTTAGAGTTGAGTTTGAGAATTAAATGAGTTGAGTTAGAGTTATCGATATATTTTAAAGTTAATTATGAGTTCTATGGACATTCCTTGTTAAATATTGATGGTTTGTTGGTGTTGTTTTGATGTTGTTGATGAGTATTATCGAGAAAATAATTATTTTAATGATTATGTTGAATTATTGTAAAAAATGTTAAGTTATGCTGAGATGTTTGGTTCAGAGAGAAACCATTGTTGTGCCATTGTATTGGCGATGTTCGTGATGAGTTTTAGGTTCAGAGAGTAACCATTGATGAGTTACAGAGTTGAAGGCTTCAAACGAGTATTACATTTGTTTGTCACATCCATGCATCATGTATATCAGAGATAGGGGTATGAGCTTCAGTCCATTGACGAGTTTCTAGTTCAGAGAAGGGACCAATGACGAGTTTGAGACTTCAGTCCGATGGCGAGTTTTGGTTTAGAGAGGAACCAATGATGAGTGGATTTCAGTAACATAACTTTGACATTCAAAATTTAGTACAACATATATTAAAGTAGAGAAGATGAATATATTGCATACATAATCACATTGTGATTTATTATTGTGTGGATGATTTATGTGATTGGTGAATGATATTATTAGTACTATTCTTGATGTTTTATGCACCGTTAACATATGCGAATGTATTCTCATCCCCTGTTTGTTTCTATGTTATTCTTTACCCATATGGTGCAAATACTCAAGTTGAGACCGATGAGCTTTAATTGTTGCTTGTATTGTAGGATAACATAGTTGACCTTCTTTGTTATTTATCTATTTTGTTGTTTAGTGTCTGTGTGTCGCTATGATAGTGTAATACTAAGTTGAGATTATTTGATTATGTTTCTGTGAGTTATTGAGTTTATTTGATTTGATGATTTATGATTTAAATAAAGTTGAATGATATTTTGTGAGCAAATAAAAGTTGTGTTGAATATTTAAGTTCCACTGCTATTGTAAAATGATTTTGAAAGGTTATGCTAAGAAAATGTGACACCTTATTTTTTAGTACATTTTTTGCATGTTTTATAAAGGATTATTATCACTTTTGTCCTTTGTCATATAGGCAACTTTTGGTTTACCTCCTTATAATATATTTTTTTTAAACTAACCTATTCATATGAAGATTATGTCGTTTTAGACCTTAGCAGAAAATGATACATGGCAAGTGCCTAGGTAGCGCGTTGTCTGAATTTTTTTATTTTATTTTATAATTATAAAAATGTTGAAGTGGCTTTATTATTATTATTTTGAATTATTTTAAATGCCACGTTGATATTTTATTTATTACAATTTTATGTTTAGAAAAATTAGTGATCGTACAACTCTAAACTTTTGAAGATAATGGGACTTGAACCTAAGTCCAATGTGATATATTTTGCTACTTAACTCTATATAATACATAATTATTTGCCATATTTTATATTTCTATTATATATTAATTTTATTTGAATTTTTTTTAATGCAATGTATCAAATATTAATTGTTAATAACATGATAATATATACTGAAATTAAATTTAACAACATAATTTATTATTAAAATGTATCAAATAATAAAAAGTTTCAAATAATAAAAGGTTTTAAATAATGTATCAAATAATAAGTTTTTAATAAAAATATTGAAACTATTTTTAAAAAAAAAATAAACTGAAACTTATAATATTTAAGAATAAACTGAAACTTTTTAATAAACTATTTATTTTTTATTTTAAATGCATAATTTTTTTAATGATATTACAAATTAATTTTAAGTTTTTATAAATTTTTGTTTTTAAATGTGAAATTTAAATAACATAAATGTGAAGTTCAAAACCTATATTAAAATTTTAAAATATTTTGTAAATTATAAATAATGTTCCTTGTAATTTAGAAATATTTTGTATATTTAAAATAATATTCCTCGTGAATTTGAAATATTTTGTAAATTATAAGTAATGTTCCTTGTGAACTATAAATATTTTGTAAATTAGAAATAATGAAAATGATTAAATGTGTTTAAATATGAATATGTATTTTAATGTGTTCAAAAATTAAAATAGAAAATTAATTAAAATAGTTTTAATAATTGTTAATATTAAAATAATTAAAACATAAAATTAATATCAATTTAATATATAACATAATAACAGTTAATATAAAAAAGCAAGTTTAAACAATAATAAAAACAGAAAATTAAATGATGTGTTTTTTAACAATTAAAATAGAAAATTAATAAAAATTAATAAAATAATATTATATTATTAAATATGTAATAATTTAAACAAAAAAATATAATAAAAATATGAAATATGACAAATAAATATGTAATATATATATTTCAGTTAGATACAAATTAAGACAAGTAAATTTATCTAATGGCAGCGTCCCTAACATGTATTGAGAAAGACATGGATTTAAGTTCCATTGTCTATGCACTTGACATGTGTCATTTTCATGTGACAAAGTCAGTCTTACATTTTTTTTATAGGAGGTAAGCTAAAAGTCGCCTATATAGTAGAGAACAAAAGTGGTAATGACCTTTTTATAAATTAAATATTTAGAGTTTAGGGTGTTACACTCACCACACAAGTCGCTATCTCCTTTGCCGGTTCGAGTCGACCGGAGGAAGAGAATCAACCAACAAAAGCATACTCATTGACAGAAACAACGTGGTTTAATCTTCTTATTTGTTGAAGAAATGTATCAGTCAACAAAGAACGCAAACGAGAACAGACACCTTCTGACCCTCTAATGATGTCACTCACAAAATCAACTTTGCTTGTTTCTTTCCCTTCACTTGATCTTTGTTAGGGGCAACAATATTAATTTTGACACACTTATTCTTAGGTCGATCCTCAGAAAGGGCCGAGACAATCAAGACAACTCTGAACTCCAACAAAATCAAAATTTTCTTATACTTATTTGAAAAGATAGAAACAATAAATAAATAAATAAAATAATAAGATGGAAATCAAACAGATCGATGCATTCACAAAAAAAAAAAAGAAGCATGTACTTACCAAACACCCATTTCCTCTCCTCCGCGGAATTGTCACTTTAGACCTTAAAGACTCAGTTTTAGATACGACAGAGGAAAACAAGATCGTGACTAACAACTCCATTTGAAACAGGACATACTTCGAAAGGATTGAATAAAAGATCTCGGAAAGCCAAACTCATTAGATATTTTTACTAGTATTGAAATACTAATATTAAACCCTAGACACAAAGATTAAGTTGCGAAGGAAGAATACAAAAATGATTCAGAACCTCATTTTAAAAATACATTAATGAAAGACGAACTTTTAAATTCTAATAAAGCACAAACATGAAATATCTAATATTCATGCTTTTTCAAATAATTTAATTTTTATAGATTTATAATAGATATCTAGTATATCAAATATTAGATGCGTGAAAAAAGTGTTAAAATATCATAGGTCTTTTATTTATGATTTTATAGAAAGATTTTATTTTCTCAAAATCCAATTGCTGGGTTTAAAAATTAAGAACAATTTATACCGATAAGAACTTTTTAGTCAATGCATTGGTACTACTGATACTAGATTTCATGAATCCTCGTTTTCGAAACCAAATGTGTTTCTATTCTATTACTAAAACACGACAAACCTCAACAACACTTTCATCACTCTTCAACCTTTTCACTGTTTCTCCATCCTCCTATCACTCATTACCCACCCAACAATTCGATTCCTATTCTCCGTCACATACCAGCTACGGTTATGCTTCAAAACTCCAATCTTGTATCGATTCCAAGGCGTTAAACCCAGGGAAACAGCTCCATGCTCAATTGTGTCATCTGGGTATTGCTTACGATGAACACTTGGCCACTAAACTTGTCCATCTTTACGCGGTTTCGAATTCTCTTCCAAATGCACATAACCTGTTCGACAATATTGCCAAACGAAATTTGTTTCTGTGGAACGTTTTGATTCGGGGTTATGCCTGGAATGGACCCCATGACACTGCCATTTTGTTATACCATGAGATGCTTGATTATGGGCTCAAGCCTGATAATTTTACTTTACCGTTTGTTCTTAAAGCTTGCTCAGCACTTTCTGCAATTGGAGAGGGAAGGAACATCCATGAGTATGTGATAAAAAATGGGTGGGAGAGAGATGTTTTTGTAGGTGCAGCTCTTATTGACATGTATGCCAAATGTGGTTGTGTAATGGATGCCTATCACGTGTTTATTAACATTGTTGAGAGAGATGCTGTGTTGTGGAACTCTATGCTTGCAACTTATGCTCAAAATGGATACCCCGATGAATCACTTTCTCTTTGTCGTGAGATGGCGGCAGTGGGTGTGAAACCTACTGAGGCAACTCTTGTGACTGTCATTTCGTCTTCGGCTGACATTGCATGTCTCCCTTATGGGAGGGAAATCCATGGATTTGGTTGGAGACGTGGATTTCAATCCAATGATAAGGTTAAAACCGCTTTGATTGATATGTATGCAAAATGTGGTTCTGTGAAGGTTGCGTGTGCTTTGTTTGAGCGGCTTTGGGAGAGAAGGGTTGTTTCCTGGAATGCAATTATTACTGGTTATGCAATGCACGGTCTTGCTGTTGAAGCTTTGAGCTTGTTTGAAAAAATGAGGAAGGAGGCTCGTCCAGATCATATAACCTTTGTTGGTGTTCTGGCAGCTTGCAGTCGAGGGCGTTTGTTGGATGAAGGACGGGCCTTGTACAACTTGATGGTGAGGGATTATGGTATCAATCCTACAGTTCAACATTACACATGCATGGTTGATCTTCTTGGTCACTGTGGTCAACTAGATGAGGCGTATGATCTTATAAGACTTATGAGTGTTAAGCCGGATTCTGGTGTATGGGGTGCTTTGCTGAATTCATGCAAAATCCACGGGAATGTGGAGTTGGCTGAGTTAGCTTTAGAGAAACTAATTGAGCTTGAGCCAGATGATTCCGGCAATTATGTGATTTTGGCTAATATGTATGCTCAATCAGGCAAGTGGGAAGGAGTGGAAAAATTGAGACAGTTAATGATAGACAAAGGAATAAAGAAAAACATTGCTTGTAGTTGGATTGAAGTAAAGAACAAAGTGTATGCATTTCTTGCAGGAGATGTTTCACACTCAAATTCTGAAGCAATATATGCAGAGTTGAAAAGGTTAGAAGGACTAATGCATGAAGCTGGATATGCCCCTGATACAGGATCTGTTTTCCATGATGTGGAGGAAGATGAAAAAACAACTATGGTGTGCAGTCACAGTGAAAGACTAGCTATTGCATTTGGACTCATAAGTACGTCACCAGGAACCCGGCTTTTGATAACAAAGAATCTCCGAATTTGTGAGGACTGTCACGTCGCTATTAAGTTCATCTCAAAGATTACAGAGAGGGAAATTACTGTAAGAGATGTTAATCGCTATCATCATTTTAAACATGGCATGTGTTCTTGTGGTGATCACTGGTGATGAGGATGCAGTCCAGTTGGGAAAACTGTCCAAAACAACAGTCTCTTACATAGGAGTTTTGTCCAAAAGAATTGATTTCATTCATACATGAAACTGGTTCATGTTTATATCATAGTTCTCTTTTATTATGAGCTGATGGGAAAGTGAAAATTCTCGGTAATGAAGGGTTTTTAATTATTTTTGCTCCAGATGAAGGTTAATGTCAGAGGCTCAGCTTGTGTTGCATAGACGATCATTAAGCCATTCTTGCTAGAGAAATGCTTAATGGTACACAACTGAGCATGTATTTCTAGAAACTACACGTGGCATTGTATCATTGAAATCAATGACTGTGTTATGCTAAATGGTGAAAATTTGAGAATGGATACCATAGCATTTACATGTGGCATTGTACACACTAAAAATTTGAACTTGACATCCTCATTTTTCAATAATACGCATGATGCCCTTGTGAATTTATGCCAAAAGTTTGGACAAAGTATCCTGTAATTAGTTATGAAAAATCCGGTATCGGTCACCAAAAAACTGGTAGTATATACGAAAAATTTGGTGCACCGGATTTTTCAAAAGATCTGAATGTTTGGTTATAACTGGATTTTTACAACAAATCCGAGAGTTACCGGGTATTTTATCCATGAGTAAAAATCTGGTAGTTAATAAAAGGAGGAAAACTGAAAGATTGAGATTTTGTCGACACTTTTATACGATTGATTGCACCGACCCTTTTTTTGTGGTCTAGAATGAATCAAAACTTGTATAACTAAGGATCATGTGTTAAGAGTAATATCTTACAATGTCTCTTAATTAGTTTTTGGTTAAGGCAGAAATGTATTACAATACGGTGAAATCTCTTATAGAGTTACGGCTTTCGGAGGGAGCCACATGTCTTGTCGCTTTGCTCATCATCATCATCATCATCATCATCATTTCTCGTCCATTCAGAAGTAGGTCTAGCTGCTCTACGTTGAGTAGTACGGAATGCATGAAACTGATCGGCCGCCAGCCGCCTCTTATGAGAATCAATCGGTGCGACTCTCCCCGTCCAGAGATGCGAGTCCTCTACGTCATCTCCCCTCTCTCGAGCCTTTGAAGCAGCTCTATTATAGTGTCGATCAACAATCGTACCATCTGTACCTCTCATCTTCATTTGAAAAATAAAACAATTTTTTTAAACCAACCAAAGTTTAAAATAAAATGGAATTTTTGTAACTTTCCAAATTTTTTCAAAATGTTCGAAAAAAGTGCATAAGTTTTTCTGAATTTTTTCATAAAATACAGAAAAAATATATATTTTTAACTTTGAGAGCTTTTCAAAAAATCCGAAAAAATCTACTATTATTTTTGTAAAATGAATTATAAAATTGTACGAGGTTAATATGATAAAAATATAAGGGGTGTGAGAATGTCAAGTTCAATTTGTAGGGTGTGAGGAAAAAACCTCAATATTTTTTATACCGAGTGACTTTGATAAATTGACTCTCAACTTGCTATTCTTTATGTTCAATATTGTACGATGAGAATCCCCACAATTCATAATCAAGTCTTATTTAATACATGATTATATAAAAATCAATATATATATATATATATATATATATATATATATATATATATATATATATATATATATATATATATATATATATATATATATATATATATATATATATATATATATATATATATATATATATATATATATATATATATATATATATATATATATATATATATATATATATATATATATATATATATATATATATATATATATATATATATATATATATATATATATATATATATATATATATATATATATATATATATATATATATATATATATATATATATATATATATATATATATATATATATATATATATATATATATATATATATATATATATATATATATATATATATATGTATATATATATATATATATATATATATATGTATATATATGTGTCACAACTGCTCTCAAGTTGGAGTATATATATAACAAACATCAATTTTGTCACACATGTTAGGTTATATTTGGTTCTCAAAGTGTTTTTATAAAAAAATATTTGTCTATTGATCATTATAATTAACAAATGAAGCATCAATCACATCAGATACAATCTTCTTGCAAATAAAATAAAAATTAATCTTTAGTCGGTTCATAAACGATTGAATTCAATATAATATTGTAAGGTTACTTGATTATTACAAATGAGACTCATAATGTCTATTTTACAAAAGCACAACTCTTGAAGATTTTAAATACATATCTAGTGATCAAAACCTATAATAGATTGATAGATGACGCCAGCAAGGCTGAAATCAAGGAGGAGGGGGTGTATCTGTAAGACATTTCGGTGCTCAAATAAGTAAGAGTGCAAAGAGATACAAGAGAGAGTTTAGAGTTTTAGAGTATATATTAAATATTGAATACCTGATCCTCACAAGTGTGAGGATTTATATAGTGTCTCCGATGCTTGGCCATTGATTCCTATTTTTGGGCTTGGATATCAGGTCCCCAAAAATAGGTAACTGCCAGGAACTAGCCGTTATGACGGACAAATCTGCTCGAAACTAGTCGTTGCTTCGAGCAGGGGCGTAGTTAAGAGAAAATTCGTTATGGTCGTTCCTGGGTGGCTACTCCGCGCGTGACTGGCATAGTGAAATTAGCCGTTGACGCGGGCAAAGGTGTGGTTTAAGGGCAACAATGGTCTTGTTAGCTCTAAGAAACAACCAACCATGTGTCCCCTACTGAGGGGTAGAAGGGACAATTGTCCTTTGTCTGTCCAAACTGATTGGGCCATCCTAATAGCAAAAGTGGATTGGGCCATGCTTAGTCATTGGGCTAAACCAGAACATGAACCCCCCAAGTTGTTGCTCCTAGACATATGTGTAATAACATAGAGTCAGCTTGCGCGTCGAGGAGGGAATCATGTTACCATCGCTTGTTGTTCGTGTCAGGGATATTTTGTGGGTTTCTCGAGGATGTGTTCGTGCGATGAAACCAAATTGACATTTCCTATGTTCGACACGCGGGGATCTGAACATGTGATTGGACTTTGAGAGGTTGTGTTTCACGCCTGCATTGAGCCACACATTGCAGTTAATGCGTAATAATGTCAGCCTAGGGGCTAAGGTTTAATGATGACCCCTACATTATCCTAGGTCGTGCATGCGCGTGCACGTGCGTGAAGAACTCTTTATAAATATGAGAGGTAAGAGAACATTTGCACTTTTTGCTTTTCTTTCTTCTTCGGTCTCTCTGCTCTTAGCTTCCTCCGCCGCCACCGTTGTTCACTGCTATAATAGAAGCATCTAGGCACTGTTTTTAACTTCTCTGACCATATAATTTTTTCTATTTCACTTCTTTTTATGTTAGACTTAGCTTTGCTTTTGACAAGAATGCATGAAGATATGATGGATTCAGTTAGAGTGAGCGTTGCTCCGGTGATTTTTGGTGTTTGACAACGACTGAGCCACTTTCAGATGTTGTCACCGACGCGAGGGTGAGGTCTAGTTGGGAGTTTATGCATTTTTGGCTGATTAGGGGGCATAGATACAGCGGCACACGAGCTAGTCATCGGCAGGGCTCGTGAGTTCTCTGGAGTACTCATGATTTTTCTGATGAATGTGTGAACTTTCTGATGAATGTATGAAGTTTCTGATAAATGTATGAAGTTTCTGATGAATGTTCAAACGAATTTCTGAGTAGTGCGCATGGGAGGCTCTCCTCATAAGGGCTTATTAATTTTCCTATTGGGGAGGCTCTGAACTAGTTGGTGAGAATCTCCTCATATATTTGCTTGCTGTTTAAGTAAGGTATTTGGCCGAGGATGTTGTTCTCGGGCCTTTGCACGCCTTTTTGCTTGATTAACGGATGAATTGTGGATTTTATTTGATCATTGAATTCACTTTTTTCATATGCTTTTCAGGTAAAATGGCCAATGATGCCAAGGACGAGAATATGGTTGAGCTGAGCGAGGACTTCGAGGAAGAATGGATTGCTTTTGGGCCTCAGGGGATAGCTTCAATCTATGCTTCCTTCCCCGGGGAGGCGTTCACCACCGCGGGGGAAGGGGAGGACTCGTTGAACCTCGAGGAGGATTTGGAAGTCCTTTTTCCTGATGAAGATGAACAAATCTGCTCGCCTTTTGATACAGACCGTCCCGATGTATGAGTTTGTCTTTAAAGAGACGGGGCTTTGGTTGCCTTTCTCAAATCTTCAGGTGGTAGTTTTTACCCATTTAGATTTAGCGCCCTCTCAACTTCATCCCAACTCGCTAGCCTTCACCCAAGCATTGAGATTGTCTGCAATTACCTTAAGATTGGGGCTACAGTCGCCCTCTCTTTTGCTTACTTCCACCTTCAGCGGTCGACTTCAGAAGGACTATTTGCTTGAGTTTTCTTGAAGTAGACAAAAAAACTGTTTAAGGCGTACTCAGAGTCCATCTGTATGTTTAAGGATAAGTATTATGTCGTTCTTCCCGTGTCTATGAGGGCCATTGCTTCCTCGTTCAACTAGGAGATAATGAGGGACAATGATGAGAACCCCCTCCTCGGTGAGGATGGCCGACAGAAGAGGCATCAGGTTCAAAGATTTCGGTTCGCTTGGAGTCGGGATCACTTTGACCGGAAAACTGAGGAGTATCTTGTCCAACCGAGCAACTTGGAATGGGAGGATTTGGTTGGCTATAACAAGCTTCTGGCTTTCATTGACAGTTTCATCCCTTCCTAATGCGTGACTAAGGGCGGGGAAATTATTCTTGATGATGACAGAGAGCCTGCGTTGGAGGCTCGACTTATCAATACAAAGGGACTCCTCGAGTGTGCCACTTACGAGGATGCCCTAATAATCTTAGGTAGCTTTATGTTATTGCCTCATTTTTTGTCTTCCTCGGTTTATTGATTTATGCTCTTTGCTTGTTACAGATGAAATGTTGAATGCTCAAGAGCGTATGATCAGGAATGCTGCATCCAACAAAGAGAGGCAGATGAAGATAAGTCAGTTTCAGAAGATATGTTTAAGTGCCACTATCCCGCCTTCGACTGGGTCGGGAACCTCCTCATATACTCCTATTGGCGAGCATCATTCCCTTAAGCAAGTGACTTCGGCCATAAAGCATCACCGAGTGGAAGGGCAACTGTCGACTTGACCGTGGAGAGGACTGCAGACAAGTTTGAATTACCTCCTTGTTGGCTGGAAAGATGTTACTTTTAGGTGGGGCCCTATTTGAAAGTCCCGCAAGCAGAATCCCTGCATCTAGAGGGTTTGGATCAATCAATTCAAAGGAAGACTCTTTCCCAGGATACCGCCGCTATGATGAGGATCTTGGAAATGGCGGTGATTCATACCAAGGAGGGGACCCCTACTATCAAGGACATGAAAGACGTTCGTGCGACCAACACGGCTATCGAGGAGAGGATAGCCAAGTTAACGTCTAAGAAAGAGGAGCTGGAAAAATAGAAGACAACATGGACCAATCAGGCTGAAGAGATGGCCAAGCTAAAGTCTGACAAGAAAGAGCTCGAGGACAGGGTCGCTGCTTTGGAAGCTGATGCGGCCGTAGTTGAGGATGAAAGCAAGGCGTTAGAATAATTGAGAACTCGTGCCGAGTTAGTTTCCCGTATCCGTCTTATCGAGTAAGATTGATTGGCTTGGAGATTTCCGAGGATAGTTTCAACAACATGGTGGATCAGCTTCAGATTTCTAACCCTGTCATTAAGTTTAACGTGGCTGGGACCAGGTTCCTCTATAGAGTGGTCGACATGCGGATCGTTGTCCCCGAGTTCCTAGATCTTGGTGAAAAAGATGGAAGGGGCGAGCAGCCCAACCAGGAAGAATGATTACCCTCTACTAATTAGGTTTTTGTCATTTGTATCTGGTCATCATGCATGCCATTTTTTGTAAAGTCTTTTCTCTGTTGATGTAATATTCTAACAATTTTGGTCCTCGTGGCCGTTTGTTCTAGCATTTTTAATTGGGGGTCTGCCCCCTTTTTTGCAATATCTTTTACAATTGTGGTTGCTTTAACCTTAATCTTATTTCGTTTACTTTTTTTTCTCATAAATTGTTTTTGCTAAGTGTTCAGGGGGTTTGCTCGGTTGTATTGATATTCGCAAGTGAGGGGAAACTGGTCGAATAACTGGGGTAGATTTCAAGGCGCGAGGAGAAGCTTAGATCTCGTTTGAGGCCTGAGCCATGCGGCATGAACTTCCCATTGCAAGTTGGGTGTTCTGCTATCGTGGTACGATGATGGTGGAGCTCATTTGATTTTTCTTTGTCTGGCTAAGAGTCTGCTAGTCAAAAGAGTGAAAACTTTACCTTTCATATGGGTTTAAGGTGCTATACTTATACTTGAGCATGCACAGGTGGTCGGGAATGTTGTGTTCGTCGCTTTGACAAAGCACGTCGACTGTTTCTACGCCTTAACTATAATATTGTTTTTGTTTTTTGGTGTTCCAAGGTTGAGCAAGTTATTTCCTGTGTAAATTTTCTAAGTAATAGGCTTAGCCTTCCATTTTTGCTCGGACGTTGTACCCCAAAATTTACCCTCTTCTGTTGCAAGGATTCTTAGAATTACTTCAGTCGAGTTTCAAGCCTCAGACCACATTTTCTAAGAAGAATCATTCAAATTATCAAAAGGGGACAAAATGAGCAAAATTGGAGTTTCTGCTAAAAAAGTCAAACTTTGACCTTTTGGTCAAATTTGAGTCCTAAAAAATCACATTATGTCAAGACATCCAAAAATGAAGTTTGATCATAAAAAATCAAAAGAATAATAAAAAAAAATCCAATTTTGCAAGACTTCGAGATTTTTCTAAGTATTTTCTATACTTGGTTAATTTCATTTGCTTCATGGCATCTTACTACAACTCCAAATAATTCAAGATGATGCAAGTAATTCAAGTTATTACAAAGTGAAATTTTGCAAAATTACAAATTCTAAAACTATGTCTTGATTAAAACCTTGTCACAATATTTTTGCCTTTGACATAATGTGCACAAGACTAAATTTGTGACATGCTACAAACTATGCTGTCCAAAGTTGAAGAAATATGATATATCACATGCTACAACTATGTTGTCCAAAGTTGAAGAAATATGATATATCACATGCTACAACTATGCTGTCCAAGATTGAAGAAAATGTGATATATCACATTGCCACAACACCCTATGCTGCCCTGCAAGAAAGCTTGTGCCATGTTACATCCTAAGTATGCATGTTGTCCAATACAGTCAAAAACTGCTCTATGCAGTCAGCTCAAGCCTGCACCATGACAACCTCCAAATTACACCAAAATGGCAAAAGAAAATCGGGTGCAGAAAGTATCAAAGTAGTATGCCAAAACAATTTAAAATGGCTTATTTGTTTTCCCCCCTAAACCACAGTCAAGGGGCTACAAAAGAGGATTGTATCATAAGACAAAGTGGTTGGATTTTGAAGAGAGAAAAAGATTCTCTAGAGAAAAAGATAGAGAGTTTTGTTGAGCAGAAAAGAACAATATTCCGTGCAACCTTGACTCATTTTCAAAACCAAAAACTACTCTTGTTCAAAATAGAAACCCAACTCATTACTCTACCATACAAACTCTCCTTTAAACCAAATAACTCATCACATACAAAGGTGTTCCAAAACATCACAAAAACAGTTCTTGTATTGCTATTTATCTCCATATTCAAAACACCAAAAACATTACAGTACAATCCAATTTGATTTCAACAGTCCGGAGTAGCTTTCCGGAGATTCATTGAGGTATTCATCACATTTGGAAAAGCATTCAGATCTAAAACCACCAGTGCAGCCCAAAGGTAAGTCTTCTTGATTTGATATCTTGTCATTACATCATTAACAAGTTGTTGTTCTTTGAAGACAAGATGTAGTATTTTAATATCTTTTTGAACTAGTCATCTGCACTTTGTTTAGGCTTATTCAATCATTTTTTGTTCATGCTTATCCATCATATGCCATAAGCTAACCTGTACATTCAGTAAAATAATGTTTAAGACAGGAAAATGCAGCATGTATCGACACATATCCTCATGTGTCGACTCATCCTAGTGAAAAAACAAGGTATGAGTCGACACATAATCCCCATGCATCGACTCATACTGATTTCAGGTTACAAAACAGAAGTGGGAAAGGACTATGTATCGATACATACGCGCTTCGCATCGACACAAGCAGGGTGCATGAGTCGACACATCCCATTATGCGTCGACTCATACTGAGTCATTTTTATTTTACAGGAGCAGGGAAAAGCTATGTGTCGATGCATAGTAGTATGGGTCGACACATAGTGGTTCAAAATGCATTTCTTCCAATATTTTGCACTTTTTTCACATTATCTTCGTTATTATTTGATATGGTTGTAATATTTTAGTTTCTACCTCATCCCTATTGTTAATTTGTACCCCCCATCCCTCTAAAATGATGTAATAGCTTAGGATTTATTTTCCGCATGTTTACTTGCTTTCATATATTGTTAGTAAATAAGTGTGTATGGTAAGATAAAAACAACAAAATAGACAATCAAAAAACAAGGCAAAACGCATGCAAACTAATACACTATTCACACATGCACCCTTAGGGTAATACCATCTCGTTACCCCTTTCAGAAAATAGTCATGTCCCTCGAACACGGGCATTTTAGCAAAAGACCCTCGATAAAAGATCGTAATCTCTTGATGACCCTCGATGTTGCCTTCGGTAAACGATCTAGTCCCTAAAACGACATTGCTAAAATTTCCCATATGTTTCCTTCTATGACTATACAAATGTCCCAACGCCCGTCCCGTTTACATCCAAAGATAGGGTTGCTTACCAAATCAATGGCAAGAAAACAATATCAAAGGAATAGAAAATGCATAAGAAAGACATTTGAGTAGGTAGATAGCTTCTAAGTTACTTGCTCCATTTCAAACAACAATCCTTGATATTTTCAAAATACACACACACACATTTCAAAAACGTCTTACCAACAATTGAAAACATTTTTAAAAGACAAACATCTTTGTATACATTCTTACGAACGAGAATCATTACAAAGATTGCCTAAACGAATGGCCTCTTTTACAAAATACTTTCAAAACCACATCAAGCACCATTTCAAACAAACCAAATCAAGTGATCTAAAGCAAGTAACTAAGAGCCCATGGAAAATCATGGATGAAAAGGGTACTAGCACCTTCCCTTTTCATAATCTACCCCCCGAACTCAAGAAAACATCTCAAAGGTCTTTCATATGCTTTTTCACCTTTCCTTTTGGATAAAAGAAAAGTCGGTGGCGACTCTTGCTAACCGCAACATTTGCGATAAAACGCAAAACCTCAAGTCAGTTCTCCCACCGTATCACAGAACTGGCGACTCTGCTGGGGATTATTTATAAAAGTGGGTTTACCTTAGTGTTTAGATCACATTTATTTGCTTACTTTGTTTGACTTGTTTGCTTTACAATTATGGTTCTTTGTTTGGGTTTAAATCCTCCACCCGGATTTGGGAAACATTATAGGTAAATAGCAATACGTTGTGGAAACTGTGCGGGGTATACCGACATGGTCTAAGCAATAGCTATGTTAGTGTGACATATTTGTGGGTACCGGTAGCCTTTGAGTCAGTCAAAGAGAATACGGGGCCGTTGAGTGATGTCATGAAGCACTAATGAACTTATAGAACCCTTTACTTGACTAACTTGGCCTTTAGGATGTAGTGAGATGACCGACTTTGGTGCAGTCCGAAGTTGGTAGATACTCGATACTACACTCATTGAGGTTTGGTTTCTTGGGATATTTTGGTCGCCATTAAAGAGGCTTGAGCTGAAACAATGAACAAGGAAACAATCCAGTGATATTGAGCTCCTTAGAACCCGGTTACTATTTTTTAGGACAGGCTGAGCCAACTAAACTTCAAGAGGGTATTTACCTATGAAACCCCATGCAAGCCTAAACTAAGAACTTGTTTGATTTGTTTGTATATGCATGCTTGTACATAACATCATGGACATCATGAACATCATATGCATTCACTAACCATTTCAAGGATTTTGGAGATTCATCTTTGTTCTTGTTTTGTAGGATATGGATTCACTTCGCAGGAAAACTATCCAAATCAACCTTGTAAGAATTCCTCCACAACTCAAGGAGCTAGCTTCAAGGATCCCCGAGAACTCTCCATTCACCGAGAGACATGGTCGTCTACTCAACTTGGTCATCTCCAACACATAGGAGGATATGTTGAAAGTTCTCTTCCAGTTCTTTGACCCTTTGCATCATTGCTTCATATTCCCTGACTATCAACTTGTGCCTACTTTGGAAGAATTCTCTCAACTCTTTAGGACTCCTATTCTCAATAAACTACCTTTCAATGGTATGGAAAGAGATTCAGAGTCAGAAGAGATTGCTCAAGCCCTGCACTTGCACTCATCTGATGTCACAACTCATTGGGAAACTAGAAGTGGTGTCAAAGGCTTCTTGGCAAAGTTTCTATTTGAGAAAGCCCAAAGCTGTTGGAATTCCTTAGACTTGCAAGCTTTTGAGGAGATTGTAGCTCTTCTCATTTATGGGATGGTCTTGTTCCCCAATCCTAACCAACTCATAGATGTGAGTGCTGTCAAAATCTTCATGTCACGCAACCCGGTGCCTATATTGCTTGGGGATATCTTGCACTCTTTTCAAACCCGCACAATGAGGGAAAGAGGTGTTCTTATGTCTTGCACTCCTCTCCTGGAAAGATGGTTTATTTCTCATCTTCCCCAATCAGTCTTAAAGAATGAGCAAGGTTTGAGGTGGTCACAAAGGTTAATGACGCTTAAACATTCAGATATCCATTGGTGTTCTCGATCCAAAGAGAATGTTATCATTGTTGACCGTTGTGGGGAATTCCCTAATGTCCCTCTACTTGGCATTAGGGGAGGCATCACCTAGAACCCGTGCTTGGCTCTAAGACAGTTTGGTTATGCCTGAAGGGATGGCCCACATGATATGATGATTCAAGGCTTGGTTTTCGACTACGACAACGACGATCAAGGACTTCGCCAGAGATTCATCCAAGCTTGGAGGATGCTAAACAAGGTTGATAACAAGACTTTGGGACACAAGAATTCCATCCCTCTTGAGAATTACCTCAAGTGGGTACAAACCCGCGCTCAAAGTCTTAGAATGCCTTTTCCTTCCATTCTCCTAGTGATTATTGAGCCTGTTAAGGAGGGAGAAGTTCCATACACTATCCTACATCCTGACATGCCTACATCACTCAAAGACCTACAAAGGGATTAGATACAGCTCAAAGGAGAGCGTGATACTTTCGAAGCCCAATTCTATGCATGAGAGAAGAAGGTTTTGGAACTCACTAGGTTACTTCATGAAGAGCAGACTCTAAATACCTACATCACACCAAAGAGGACGCACAATGTATTTTTATCTTAGAATTTTGTATTATTTTGCCCAAGGGGTATTGATGTACTCAAGTTCTATTTTATTAATATAACGTGTGTTTCTTTTTGTTTAAAACAAATTTGAATTTTTTAAATCCTTGAAAGCATTGCATGAATACATATCATTCATCATAAACATAAACAGGTCTTTGCAGCGAGTTTCATTATCTCTCTACTGTTTATTTCAGTAAGATGGATCTCGAACAGACAGTTAAAGACCTTCAAGCTCAAAATACACAATTTCAACAATTACTCATGACCTTAGCCAAGGGGCAAGAGGAGCTAAAGACTCTGCTAGAAAAAGAGAAAGAGAAAAAGAAGAAGAAGCCAGCTGGTGTGGTAATCATGCGCAGAAGGTTTCAGGGACAAGCTAGAAGGACCTTAGATTTTCCAACAACATCTAATGAAGGGGAAAGAAAAGGAAAAGAAACGGCAATACCATCAGATTTTGAAGAAGAAGAGGAAGAGGAGGACTACTCTGAACAACAATACTCTCTGGCTGATGACAAGTACAAACACCTGGAAGAGCGTCTAACCGCTATGGAAATACAGAGGGTACCAGGTCTAGATTTTGAAGAGTTAGGGCTGGTGTCAGGAATTGTAATCCCGCCAAAGTTTAAAGTGCCATTATTTGCCAAGTATGATGGGGTGTCTTATCCTAAAATGCACCTCCGATCATATGTCAGGAAGATTCAGCCGCACTCTGCCGACAAAGACTTGTGGGTCCATTTCTTCCAAGATAGTTTATCAGGAACGCAACTTGATTGGTTTTTACCAATTAGAAAGGGTCGATGTCCATAATTGGGAAGACTTGGAAGCAGCTTTCTATAAACAATACCAGTACAATACCGATTTGGCGCCTACCCGTACTCAACTTCAGAGTATGGCTATGGTTTCAAATGAGGGCTTCAAAGATTACGCGCAAAAGTGGAGAGATCTAGCCGGAAGAGTGCAACCCCCTCTGTCTAAAAGGGAGTTGGTGGACATGTTCTTGGGAACTCTATCGGGCCCTTTCTTCAATCATCTGATTGGGAGCTCCTCTGCAGGGTTTACCGAATTAATTTTAACCGGTGAGAGGGTGGAAGCTGGTATAAGAAGTGGGAAGATTCAGAAGGACGCGTCTGCCTCTACAGCTGTGAAAAAACCCTTTACTAGAAGGAAGGAAGTATCTGCTGTTTATTCACACAGGAACCATATAAGAACTGAACACCGACCAACGGTGGGGGCCGTTATGATTCCAAAGCCTGCATCAGACCAGCCAAGAAATAACCAGCGAAGGGTGGAAAGGCCAGTCCGGCAATTCACCAAGATTAACATGACTCCAACCCAGGTTCTACCATATCTTCTGAAATTGAATCTGGCGACTTTAAAGGAGGCCCCAAAGAATCCCAATACCGCATCTCCTCATTACCATCCAAATTCCAAATGCGCATACCATTCTGAAAGTCCAGGGCACGACACTAACAACTGTTGGGCTCTGAAGAACAAAATTCAAGACCTGATAGATACGAAGGAGGTTGAGTTTGAAGCAACTGAGAAACCAAATGTTATTTCCGCTCCAATGCCTAGGCATGGTCACAATGCCAACACTATCGAAGAAGATTTGTTTATTGCTACCGTGGATGAACTGTTGACTCTGCTCCCGATCATTAAGTTGAACTTGTTGAAATCTGGTATATTCCCAGGTTGTGACAAAGACTGCCATATTTGCCTATCCTCGTCATTTGATTGCCCTATGTTAAAAAAGGGTATCCAACAACTGATTGATAACCGAGAAATTCTGTTTGAGAATGCTCATGTTTCACCCGTTCCAGTTAAAGAAGTTTCAATCATAACTGTTGTACCCCAAAATTTGCCCTCCCATATTTCTCAAAACATTTCAAGAAAAATTCACAAGTCCAACCCGGCGCGTCATATTCAGGTGTTCTTTCGCCAAGATATCTCTGATAACGTATTCTCAAATTCAGGTTTGGCTCAAGAGTCAATTCTTTAAAGAAGGTATCCGAATATGTGAGTTTTCTCGAAGAAATATGGTGAAAAAAGTGTGCTGAAAGTGCAGTTTTTACGCGCTAAAAAATTCATAACTTGAAGATCGTGGCTCGTTTTGAACCCGTTCCGGTGGCCAAAATTCTGCCTTGACATTATCTATGTTTTCATCTCTCACAGCTGGAAGCCAATTTCGATCAGAAGGTCTTCAAAAATGTAGATTTATCAAGTATTTTCGTACAGAAAATTTGTGACAGAAGTTTATTTGCGTCATGTTCAGAAAATCATAACCTGGTCGATTTTCATCATATCGAGCTGGTTCTGGCGCCAAAATTTCACAAATTGAGTTGGCTACATTTTCACAGAAGGTATTGAGTTCAAACGGTATTCAAAAGGCCTTCGTTTTTTACTTAGAGTGCGTGACGCGCCGAAAATCCTGAATGCTGAATATTATTTCATCTGGGCCGAAACTTCGAAAATTCATAACTCGGTCAATTTTTATCGGATTGGGCTCATATTTTTACACAAGGTCACTGACTCATAGATCTACAACTTTGCTTCAAAAGTCGAGACCGGATTATGCTCCGATCAATACCAGTTTTTATTGAAGAACGTGTCAGAGTCGACACTGGAGCCCAAAATAAGTTTGTCTGAGCCGAAACTTCAAAAATTCATAACTAATTCACCGTTTATCCGATTCAGCCGATTTTCGGACAGGAGTTAGTTCTCGATGTCGGATACATTTTCTTTTCACATTTCAACTTCAAAAATTGCACTTAAGTCCTTGCGATTTAGCCTGGAAAGTGACGAACTCAAGTGAACATTGGAGGCCCAATTGCACATTCAAAGCCCATTTTCTTTACCCTAATTTCCATTATATAATCACATTCTTTTCACACAAACCAAAAGGAGAAAAAAAAGATAAAACCTTTCCACAACGCTGTCAGAATATCAAATTCTTTCAAGAACCCTAAAACCTTGAAATCCTTATTACAAATCCCTCTCTCACTACAAACAAGCCATCTCAGTTACAAACCAACATCTTACTACTTCTTCAGTAAGGGTAAGGATGGCTTGATCTCCATGATCAAAAGGGCATAAAAGCATTCATGTCACTACTTTTCCAGTAAGGGTAAGGTTAATTTGATCTCTATGATCAAAAGGGTATAATCATTCATACATGCCATATTGACCTAAACATTAAATTTCTTCATATATTGGTTTTATTTGCATTTTATGATTTTATTTAATGTGTTCATGAGATTCAACACTGCAGATTTTAGACAGGATCCCATGCAGGTTCATTAAGGAACGTTGAGGCCAAAACACAAATGGCCAAAAGCCAAAAGCCAAATGGCCAAAACAGAACAGCTTACACATGACACCAATACATGGCGAGACAGACATCCTGAGAAGGTTAAGGAACGTTGAGGCCAGAACACAAATGGCCAAAAGCCAAAACACAAATGGCCAAAATAAAACAGTTTACACATGACGCCAATAACTGTTTCACCCCTCCAATCAAGCTCGTATACTCCTAAACTTTCTCTCTATTTGTATTATGTTCCTTTAATTAATTAATCGTTATTATTTTTATTAATCACTAACCAATTAACATTTTTTCCTAATAAAATAAAAAACACAAAAAAATATTTTATTTATTAAAATTAACTTCATCACTTTTATTTTTGTAAATAAATTAATTTAATCAATTTAGCTTTAATTAGATTTAACTTTTAATATTTTTTGCAATATTTAAAATCAATTTAGAATATTAGGTTTTTATTAGCATTAATTCAATTTATTTTATTTCTTTAAAAAACTCAAAAATCCAAAAATATTTTCATTATTTAATTTAATTTAATTGTTCATTTAATTTAATTTCATTTAATTCAAAAATAACCAAAAAAATCGCTTTCTTTCAAAAAAGGGTCAAAACCCCAAAAAACTCGCATCCGATTTAATTTCCCGCACGCGATCCATTTTATCATATTATTGTATCTGTTTCCCAGAATGTAATAGCTTTTAATTAGGACTTTAATTATTTATCGCTTTATTTTACTTTCCGCATTTTAATTTTAAGGGTTGTTTTTGGAGATGTAAATACCCGACTCCTTGTAATAGTTTAGATTTAATTTCCCGCAATTTAATTTCCGCACAATATTAACTGTTAGATATTTGATAATAGGGAATGCATGACAAGATCCAATGTATGAACTTAAAATAAACATAGATAACCCATGACATGTACAAAGATAAACATTAACTGAAAAACAACACACAAGCACATGCCACTCCTAGGGTACGCTTCACTCGGTTGCCTCGAACGTGGTCGTCAAGTATAGGTTGTTTTAGAGGTCGCCCTCCTGTCTAAGATCCAGTTGCCTCGAAACGGTTGCCTCAGATAAAAGGATCTAGGACATTAGGGTTACTTCTAAGGTGTCCTACTATTGCTTCGGTGACCACATTGTCCCTTATAGTCGAATTGACCCGAACAACTCCAACGACGGTGCTACCTACTTCTCAATAGTGGGATAGCACTGTTTAAAGGACTCTTACACAGCCTAATTCCTTAGAGTAGGTAGATCTCATGGGTACTTGCTCTTTTCAAAAACAAACAAAATACTTTTCACACTGACACTTTCAAAAGTTTTCAAAACAAATTTTTCATACACGCTTGAGGACAGATACAAGAGTTACCTAGAAACTTTTCAAACGAAACTTTTTTCAAAACCCACACACACTTGAAAAGCAAACAAATTTTGAAAACATAAGAGCAAGTACCTAAGAGCCCGTGGATAACCATGGATAGAAAGGGTGCTAACACCTTCCCTTTCTATAAATCTACCTCCCGAACCGAGAGACATCTCAAAGAAGGAATTTTGCTGTGCTTTTGTCCTTTCCATGTTGGAGAACATAAAAGACGGTGGCGACTCTTGCTTACCGCAACATTTCGCGAACCAGCTTAAAAACAGTCAGTTCTATTTCCACCGATCACAGAACTGGCGACTCTGCTAGGGATATTTATAAAGTGAGGTGTACCTTAGGATTAGACCACTCTTATGTTTTCAATTGCTTGCTTTGTTTGCTTTAATATTTGTGGGTTTGCCTTGGAGTTTCGTAGATCCTAAACCCGAATCTAGGGGATACCTTTTAGAGGTAGCAACAAACTGTGAGGGAACTGTGCGGGGTATACCGACACGGTTGAAGCAGTTGCTACATTGATGTGGCACTTTGGTGAGTACCGGTAACCCTTGAGTCAAGTCAAGGAGAGTACGGGGCCACCGCGTGGTGTCATGAAGCATCAACTAACCTTAGGAACCTTACTTGACCATCATGGCCTCTTTAGGGGTAGTGAGATGACCGACTTTGGTGCAGTCTGAAGTTGGTAGATACTCGATACTACACTCATTGAGGATTGTTTTCTTGGAATATTTTGGTCTCCAGTTAAGTGGCTAAATCAAAACAATGAACCTAGAAAACAACCCCATGATATTGAGCTCCTTAGAACCCGGTTACTTTTGATAGGACAAGTTTTGAGCCCACCAACTTCAAGAGGGTAGTACCTAAACTTCATGCTGGCCTAAACTCTAAGGGCTACATGTGTGACTTGTGTGCCTTAAAACTTGAACTACTTGCATATTCTTATCTGACACATGAGTTTCTTGCAGGTTTTGTGTACAGTCCTTGATCGGGACTTATAACAGGGTTTACTTACATCACTCCACGCATAGCATAACATCATACCATCATACCATTGCATACATCCTGCATAAGGACTAACCCTTTTCAAGGATCTCAAGGGTCTGTGATGCAGGTCATGATGAACCAACTGTCTAACAAGGGGCAAAGGGGATTTATTTTCCTCTAGCCAAGGTTGATAACTTGAGTCAGGGGCTATGACCCACTCGATATGGTGAGCTTTGACTCTTGAAGAAGGACTCTCAACAACATGAAATTCCTTCAATCAAGCTACCAGATTCTAACAATTTTCTTGTTTACCCCGCGAGATCCTTGAAAACATTGCATACATATATCATACATATAATTGCATAACAGGTACCCTTGTTACAGGTCACTTACCATCTTCGCTGTTTATTTCAGCAATGGCTTCCCAATCAGATAACCAGGATCTTCAGGCTCAAGAGACTCAGTTCAGGGAAATCTTCCTAAGCCTATCCAAGGGGCAGGAAGAGTTGAGAACACTCCTCATGGGGAATTTGGTCAGGAACAGTCCTGAGGACGATAAGGACGAACGGCTGAAACATCTGCAAGCTGAGGTAGATGCAATGAAAACCCAAATGCTGGGGCAGACGGCTCTTATCCAAGGCTTAGCTCGGGAGCAAGAAGAGTTGAAAGCCATGATCAACTAGTTTCAGCAAGACAGTATGAAGCAAGTAGTCAGGGCTGGGGACCAAACCGGTAATCAGCCTCCAAGAAGTCAAAGGGTTGGTTCAATGAATATACCTCTCTAAGCTGCTACTACTTCACACGTCCAACAACGACCTCGCCAAGAACAACGGGTTGATCAGAGCAAGCCAGACCAGCCTAGGAGGCAATTCACCCAGCTCAATGTATCATCGTCTCAAGCTTTACAATGCCTGTTGAGATTGAATCTGGAAATGCTAGGGGACCCTCCTAAGAATCCCAATACTTCCTCTTCCAGGTATAACCCGAGTGTGAGATGTGCCTACCATTCTGACAGCCCTGGGCATGACACCGACGACTGTTGGACTCTGAAGAACAAGATCCAGGACCTGATTGATGAAGGAGCAGTGGAGTTCACCCAAGGTGGTCAGACTGAGTTTTTCTACCATCCCTCCAAGGTTAACCATTTGAAGTGACAAGTCCTGAGACGAGAAGACTTTTTGTTCATTCGAATGTTCAAGTTGTATTTTTCTTTGATTGTTCAAACATAAATGTCATGGCAAACTTTATTACTTTATCAATGCATCGCATATGTCTGTTTTGAATCAATCCATTCGTATTCACTATTTTCAAATTGCTTTCATTTTTTGTGATGTTCAACTCTCGATTAAAAGAATTCTAAACCTTTTGAGGGAGGATGACGAAAACGATACCACGATCTTTACAGTATGCTTTTGAACAGACCCCGTTGATGAGGTACAGGCATTGTTTCAATTCCTAAACACTGGAGTTATAAGGAAGATAATCCCTCGTCAACCCATTCGAGCCAAAGAAGTAGGAGTTTTTTTTCTTTTCACAAAAAATTAAAACCCTTAATCATAACCTGGGGCAGGGTAGTTCTCTCAGCTGATCCAAGTGCACAACGAATGACATCAAAGGAGTCCTTCCAAAAACAAAAGATGGTGATGGTTCCGAATAATCATAAAGACAGGCAATCATTCTCTCAAAATAAAAGCCCGATAAGTCAAAACCTATGAAGGAGACTTACAAAACTGGGGCATCCCGCTGACTGTAAATACAAAAAGGAACAGTTCAGGCAAAAATAGGGATAACAAAATCAAAAAAGAAAGGGGTCCTACAAACCCTCAACCAAAAATAATGACTGCCTATTCAAAATAAACTGTCAATATCCGAGCCATCGTTGGAATATCAGGACAAAAACTCAAACAAGGTCTAACGCAGGATCAACTGAGTTTAGGTTTGAAGAACGTCACGAAGAACGGGTGGGTACAAATAAAATTTGAGCCATTATCCTTTGTTTCTTAAACCGTGAACCAGGCCATGTTATAACCCTTAAAAGTCCTAGCTGAAGCATGGGTTAGTTCGAAAGTATACTGTTACCAAAGGTATCCTGACTCCTTAAGGCTCACGGTAAAATAACAAGTTGACATCACAGTTTACAAAAAATTCACTTGTTTTTATGAAAAAAATGCATTTTCAAAAACTTCAAGACAGACATAAGCTTTGCATTTTTAATATAACATTGCTTGCATATGACTATTTGTTTGAACAACATAGAAGTTCGCACGACGAATATCTAAGTGAACAAAAGTACTTCCAACCAAGGGGCATGGCATGATCATTGTCCATCATCTGGGGCAGTTAAGTCAAGATTCGGAGAATCTCCCAAAAGGCCAACCAGCTTGAGGGAAAATCTCCATCTGGATCACTTGGGGCATTGGATGATCAAACGAAGATATTCTGGTGGTATGGTAACACAACACTACCGACAGTGACAACTCCCTACATTCTGAGAATGTGGACATAGTCGGAAAAAAATACTACGCAAAATCAAAGACCCGCTAGGTTGACACACCTATGCAAAAATAAGGGCTTCCCGGCGAACCAAAAGGGTTCGGGAAAAAATAAGGGATGAAAATAAAAAAAATCTGTACACCCGGCAAGTCGAAAACCTGAAAAGGCAGCTTGGGCAAAAATGGGTATCCCGGTGGACTGAAAACCCGAAAGGGCGGTCCAGGCAAAAGTTAGGGATCAAAAGCGTACGACTATGTTCCGTCATCTCGTCACCTGCCTACCAGAAAAAGATTTGTCAATCGGCAGTCATCAAGCACCTCCATAGGTATCTTCTCCCATAGAAACAGGGGCAATAAGAATTGTTTGAACGATCTAGTTGCTCTGTCCACCAAGGTACCAAGGTAAGTTCGGCTAAAGAATGTGACCAGGATACCTTCACTCCCTGCAGAGCAAGACAAGACTCAACAATACTCTCCCCCGAGCAGAGTTGGTCTCCAATCAGCCCCAAAAGGCACAGTATCTCCAGCAAGTCAGCAACACTCTCTCCAAGCAGAGTTTAGTCTACTGTCAGCCTTAAGGAAGTTGGGTATCCCCAGAAAATCTCGATATTCCCCGGCGGAGTATACAGACATCCCTAAGCAAGCATCCCCGACAGTCTTCATATAAGATTGTTCCTCGGCGGAATACAAAGACACCCCAGTGGAGCTATTCCCCAGTACAGTTCAAAAGTTTCTCCAGGAGAGTGGAATCAATCTCCCCAGTAAGATTCTAGAAGCTTATCCCAAGTAGATTCTGGAAGCTTATCCCTACAGAGTACATATCTCTCCCCGGCTCTATTCAAAGGTTATTCCCCACCAGAGTTTATAACTGGGTTATCCTCAGCTAATTACCACAGAAAGATCGTCCTCAGCGAAGTTCTTCCTATCCCCAGCGGAGTTCATCAAATTCCCCAACAAAGCTCATCAACGGAATCCCCAGTGGAGTTCTCACCAAAACCTCAGCGAAGCATCTCTTCCCCACAGAGTATTTCCCCGTAGAGCAATCTCTTCATCAAAGTTTATTCCCCAACGGAGTCATCTTCTCCTACCGGTTTATTCTCGTCATCATCCTTCCCCAGCGAAGACGAAGAACTCTACTCTTCAACATCAGCCCAGGATTTGACTTCCCGGCATCCGTCAAGGATTTATTTTCCTAGACAAAAATACATTCATAAACATCACATCTTCATACATTATAGCATGCACATACGCATCATGAACATACAATCTCATTTATTTTGAGAACATCACGCATTTCATACATCATGACATTGCATACAACTAATGTTTTGCCTTTTCAGGAAAAAGGTCAATACAAAGATGATTACTATCAACTGTCACAATTCCAGATTCGATTCCTGTATCTAGCCAGGGCACGTCTGAAGAGTTTGAAGATTCGATTCCTGTATCCAGCCAGGGCATATCTGTTGACGACTAATTCCAGATTCGATACCTGTATCTAGTCAGGGCACGTCTGAAGAGTTTGAAGATTCGATTCCTGTATCCAGCCAGGGCATATCTGTTGACGACTAATTCCAGATTCGATACCTGTATCTAGCCAGGGCACGTCTGAAGAGTTTAAAGATTTGATTCCTGTATCCAGCCAGGGCATATCTGTTGACGACTAGTTCCGGATTCGATACCTGTATCTAGCCAGGGTATATCTGTGAGCGATTGATTGTGGATTCGATACCTGTATCTAGCCAGGGCATATCTGCATGAAGAGTTTAGAGATTCGATACCTGTATCCAGCCAGGGCATATCTGTAGACGACCAGTTCCAGATTCGATACCTGTATCTAGCCAGGGCATATCTGTGAGCAATTGATTGTGGATTCGATACCTGTATCTAGCCAGGGCATATCTACGTTAAAGAGATTAAAGAGATAGCTGGGAAATGCTCCAGATATGGATGTTGTTCTTTTGCTTATTCAGATTTTCTCTTCAGAGATAGCTGGGAAATGCTCCAGATATGGATGATGTTCTTTTGCTTATTCAGAGATAGCTGGGAAATGCTCCAGATATGGATGCTGTTCTTTTGCTTATTCAGATTTTCTTTTCAGAGATAGCTGGGAAATGCTCCAGATATGGATGTTGTTCTTTTGCTTATTCAAATTTTCTTTTCAGAGATAGCTGGGAAATGCTCCAGATATGGATGCTGTTCTTTTGCTTATTCAGATTTTCTTTTCAGAGATAGCTGGGAAATGCTCCAGATATGGATGCTGTTCTTTTGCTTATTCAGATTTTCTCTTCAGAGATAGCTGAGAAATGCTCCAGATATGGATGTTGTTCTTTTGCTTATTCAGAGATAGCTGGGAAATGCTCCAGATATGGATGTTGTTCTTTTTCTTATTCAGATTTTGTCTTCAGATATAGCTGGGAAATGCTCCAGATATGGATGCTATTCTTTTGCTTATTCAGATTTTCTCTCCAGAGATAGCTTAGAGATGCTCCAGATATGGATGTTATTCTTTTGCTTATTCAGAGTTGCTCTCCAGAGATAACTTAGAGATGCTCCAACCACGGATGCTATTCTATTGTTTATTCAGAGATGTCCTTCTAGAGATGGTTCAGATGCGATCCAGACATGGCTATATTCTGATACTTATTCCAGATTCCCTTCTAGAGATGGTTCAGATGCGACCCAGATATGGCTACATTCTGATACTTATTCCAGATTCCCTTTCGGAGATAGCTTGGAAATGCTCCAGATATGGATGCTATTCTTTCGCTTATTCAAGAGTTTCCTTTCAGATATAGCTGGGAAATGCTCCAGATATGGATGCTGTTCTTTTGCTTATTCAGATTTTCTCTCCATAGATAGCTTAGAAATGCTCCAGATATGGATGTTATTCTATTGCTTATTCAGATTCCCTCTCAGATAGCTTAGAGATGCTCCGGACCCGGATGCTATTCTATCTCTTATTCGGAGTTTCTTCCCAGAAATGGCTCGGAAATGCTCCAGATCCGGACGCTATTCTATTGCTTATTCAGATTCCCTTTCAGAGATAGCTTAGAGATGCTCCCGACGCGGATGATATTCTATTGCTTATTCAGATTCCCTTTCAGAGATAGCTTAGAGATGCTCCCGACGCGGATGATATTCTACTGCTTATTCAGATTTCTCTCCGGAGATGGCCTAGAGATGCTCCTGACCCAAATGTTATTCTACTGCTTATTCAGATTCAAACTTCTAAAGACAACTTAGAGACGCTCCAGACCCGGAGGCTATTCTATTGTTTAGTCCAGATTCCTTCAAGAGACAGTCCAGATACGATCCAGATTCGGATGACATTCTGTCACTCACTCAGATACAATATGGATATACCCCAGACGCGGTGGTCATTCTACTATTTTTTTCAGACGTCAGCAATCAGATATAGACTAGATATGCTCCAGACACGGAAGCTATTCTATTTCTTATTTAGATTCAACTATCCATTACACTTCCAAATGACATCTATAAGCCCATTCCAGATAATATTCTATCACATTTCCAAATGGCGTCTATAAGCCCATTCCCGACAAGGTTCTGTCACATCTCCAGATGGCATCTTTAAGCCCATCCTCTTATCCACCACATCTCCAAATGGCATCTATAAGCCCATTCCCGACATCACAATGCTGATACTACACCATGCGCGTGCAAATTTTTGGGCACTCTTGTGTTTAATTACCTTCCACCTTTGGATCATGAAAGGCTCGAAAGCCAATCTATATCCTCAGGTTTAAGAAAATTGAACAGGGGCAACTGTTGTACCCCAAAATTTGCCCTCCCATATTTCTCAAAACATTTCAAGAAAAATTCACAAGTCCAACCCGGCGCGTCATATTCAGGTGTTCTTTCGCCAAGATATCTCTGATAACGTATTCTCAAATTCAGGTTCGGCTCAAGAGTCAATTCTTTAAAGAAGGTATCCGAATATGTGAGTTTTCTCGAAGAAATATGGTGAAAAAAGTGTGCTGAAAGTGCAGTTTTTACGCGCTAAAAAATTCATAACTTGAAGATCGTGGCTCGTTTTGAACCCGTTCCAGTGGCCAAAATTCCGCCTTGACATTATCTACGTTTTCATCTCTCACAGCTGGAAGCCAATTTCGATCAGAAGGTCTTCAAAAATGTAGATTTATCAAGTATTTTCGTACAGAAAATTTGTGACAGAAGTTTATTTGCGTCATGTTCAGAAAATCATAACTTGGTCGATTTTCATTGTATCGAGCTGGTTCTGGCGCCAAAATTTCACAAATTGAGTTGGCTACATTTTCACAGAAGGTATTGAGTTCAAACGGTATTCAAAAGGCCTTCGTTTTTTACTCAGAGTGCGTGACGCGCCGAAAATCCTGAATGCTGAATATTATTTCATCTGGGCCAAAACTTCGAAAATTCATAACTCGGTCAATTTTTATCGGATTGGGCTCATATTTTTACACAAGGTCACTGACTCATAGATTTACAACTTTGCTTCAAAAGTCGAGACCGGATTATGCTCCGATCAATACCAGTTTTTTATTGAAGAACGTGTCAGAGTCGACACTGGAGCCCAAAATAAGTTTGTCTGAGCTGAAACTTCAAAAATTCATAACTAATTCACCGTTTATCCGATTGAGCCGATTTTTGGACAGGAGTTAATTCTCGATGTCGGATACATTTTGTTTTCACATTTCAACTTCAAAAATTGCACTTAAGTCCCTGCGATTTAGCCTGGAAAGTGACGAACTCAAGTGAACATTGGAGACCCAATTGCACATTCAAAGCCCATTTTCTTTACCCTAATTTCCATTATATAATCACATTTTTTCCACACAAACTAAAAGGAGAAAAAGAAGAGAAAACCTTTCCACAACGCTGTCAGAATATCAAATTCTTTCAAGAACCCTAAAACCTTGAAATCCTTATTACAAATCCCTCTCTCACTACAAACAAGCCATCTCAGTTACAAACCAACATCTCACTACTTCTTCAGTAAGGGTAAGGATGACTTGATCTCCATGATCAAAAGGGCATAAAAGTATTCATGTCACTACTTTTCCAGTAAGGGTAAGGTTGATTTGATCTCTATGATCAAAAGGGTATAATCATTCATACATGCCATATTGACCTAAACATTAAATTTCTTCATATATTGGCTTTATTTGCATTTTATGATTTTATTTAATGTGTTCATGAGATTCAACACTGCAGATTTTAGACAGGATCCCATGCAGGTTCATTAAGGAACGTTGAGGCCAAAACACAAATGGCCAAAAGCCAAAAGCCAAATGGCCAAAACAGAACAGCTTACACATGACACCAATACATGGCGAGACAGACATCCTGAGAAGGTTAAGGAACGTTGAGGCCAAAACACAAATGGCCAAAAGCCAAAACACAAATGGCCAAAAGCCAAAACACAAATGGCCAAAATAAAACAGTTTACACATGACGCTAATAATTGTTTCACCCCTCCAATCAAGCTCGTATACTCCTAAACTTTCTCTCTATTTGTATTATGTTCCTTTAATTAATTAATCGTTATTATTTTTATTAATCACTAACCAATTAACATTTTTTCCTAATAAAATCAAAAACACAAAAAAATATTTTATTTATTAAAATTAACTTCATCACTTTTATTTTTGTAAATAAATTAATTTAATCAATTTAGCTTTAATTAGATTTAACTTTTAATATTTTTTGCAATATTTAAAATCAATTTAGAATATTAGGTTTTTATTAGCATTAATTCAATTTATTTTATTTCTTTAAAAAACTCAAAAATCCAAAAATATTTTCATTATTTAATTTAATTTAATTGTTCATTTAATTTAATTCCATTTAATTCAAAAATAACCAAAAAAATCGCTTTCTTTCAAAAAAAGGTCAAAACCCCAAAAAACTCGCATCCGATTTAATTTCCCGCACACGATCCATTTTATCATATTATTGTATCTGTTTCCCAGAATGTAATAGCTTTTAATTAGGACTTTAATTATTTATCGCTTTATTTTACTTTCCGCATTTTAATTTTAAGGGTTGTTTTTGGCGATGTAAATACCCGACGCCTTGTAATAGTTTAGATTTAATTTCCCGCAATTTAATTTCCGCACAATATTAACTGTTAGATGTTTGATAATAGGGAATGCATGACAAGATCCAATGTATGAACTTAAAATCAACATAGATAACCCATGACATGTACAAAGATAAACATTAACTGAAAAACAACACACAAGCACATGCCACTCCTAGGGTACGCCTCACTCGGTTGCCTCGAACGTGGTCGTCAAGTATAGGTTGTTTTAGAGGTCGCCCTCCTGTCTAAGATCCAGTTGCCTCGAAACGGTTGCCTCAGATAAAAGGATCTAGAACATTAGGGTTACTTCTAAGGTGTCCTACTATTGCTTCGGTGACCACATTGTCCCTTATAGTCGAATTGACCCGAACAACTCCAACGACGGTGCTACCTACTTCTCAATAGTGGGATAGCACTGTTTAAAGGACTCTTACACAACCTAATTTCTTAGAGTAGGTAGATCTCATGGGTACTTGCTCTTTTCAAAAACAAACAAAATACTTTTCACACTGACACTTTCAAAAGTTTTCAAAACAAATTTTTCATACACTCTTGAGGACAGATACAAGAGTTACCTAGAAACTTTTCAAACGAAACTTTTTTCAAAACCCACACACACTTGAAAAGCAAACAAATTTTGAAAACATAAGAGCAAGTACCTAAGAGCCCATGGATAACCATGGATAGAAAGGGTGCTAACACCTTCCCTTTCTATAAATCTACCTCCCGAACCGAGAGACATCTCAAAGAAGGAATTTTGCTGTGCTTTTGTCCTTTCCATGTTGGAGAATATAAAAGACGGTGGCGACTCTTGCTTACCGCGACATTTTGCGAACCAGCTTAAAAACAGTCAGTTCTATTTCCACCGATCACAATAACCATCTACGCCAATCCTTCCAGGGTCCCTAAAAGACCCGTTAGGATTACACCTGCTCCAAAAAACTACTCCACTTAAGATCACAATGCCCGGGCCGGTCCTGTACAAGTCAGATAAAACAGTACCATGGAATTATGGTGGAGAAATCTACTACCATGGTATCAAACAAGATGAACCGACAGTTGAAGAAGAGAGCTCAGAAGAAGAGAATACTGACATTAGCAATATTGCCAGAACTAGCAAGATTACCCGCAGTGGTAGAATCTTCTCTCCGGAGATTTCCCCTCCAAAGGAAGTCTTTGGACCCGTGGCCGTTCCGAAGATTACCTCTGCACAGTGATTATACCCGCAAGCGTACCTACCAACAAAGACGATGCAATCCCTATCCCTATTTCCACTACTGAGAATAAAGGAAAAAGCGTTCAAGAAGAGCCTTTTCGGATGAAGGCTCAATCACTAGCTATCCCCGAAACATCCAAGAAGGAAATGGAAGAAATCTTGAGGATAATAAAGAAGATTGATTATGATGTGGTTGAACAGTTGGGGCAAACCCCCTCCAAAATCTCTATGCTAGCATTGCTGCTGTGCTCTGAGGCACAAGCAAAAGCTTTGGTAAAATTTCTGAAGACAACTCATGTGCCGCAAGAGACGTCTGCTGACCAATTCCAAGAATGTGTGGCCAGTTTGACAGCTGATAATGGCCTGGGTTTCTCTGATGCTGACTTGACACCCAAAGGGAGAAAACACAATGAGGCATTACATGTCTCAGTGGAGTGTAGAGGGACAACCCTAGCCCATGTCTTGGTAGACACGAGATCATCTTTAAACGTCTTACCGAAGAAAGCCCTTGATAGATTGGATTGCAAAGGGCTGACTTTAAAACCCAGTAACATAGTGGTGAGAGCTTTTGACGGTTCGAAGAGGATGGTCCACGGGGAGGTGTACATCCCAATAAAGGTGGGAACTCATATTTTCAACTCAACCTTCTATGTGATGGACAATCGTCCTTCTTATTCCTGTCTGTTAGGACGCCCCTGGATTCACAATGCCGGTGCTGTCACCTCCATATTGCATCAGATGCTGAAGTACCCGGTCCAAGGAAAGATCATAACTGTCCACAGGGAGGAGGAGTACATGATTAGTCATCTGAATTCTTTTCGATATGTGGAGTTGGATGGCGAGTTCATTGAAACCCCTTTCCAACATTTCGAGGAGGTCTCTCAAGAAGTAGCGGCAACCAAGGCAGTATCCTCGATTCCCAAGATCACAAGACCTCCACTTCGGATGTCATCTCTAAAGGATGTAAATGCAGTAATAGAAGAGGGTGGATGCACCATCTGGGGGCAACTTCCATACATTCCGTACAAATCAGACAAGTTTGGCTTGGGTTTTACTTCAACTGCTCAGAAGGCTATGCATCGTGCTCGTGTTGGAAGGCCACCTGTGAAGATTATCAACCAAGGGATCAATGCAGTAGAAGACAATGAAGAGGATGGCAGCTTGGAAGATTGGATATTTCCTACTGTCAGCGGAGGACTTCGCAACTGGGAAGCCAAAGACTTTGTCCCAATAACTTTCATCTCTCAGTAATTTATCTTTTACATTTCTGTTGGACTTGTAATATTCACGAACAATTCGCACTTTAAAAACCTTGTGTCGCCACCCGAGGCACAATGGTCCATTTGTAAGGGTTTTTTATTTCATCTTCATATGACATTCAATGAATCATGGTCGCTTTTTCACATATAAATCTTTTGTGCTCATTGTCTTTCTTTTACATTTTATTATTTAAATATGGCTATACTCTTACACACACCCACACTCACAAATGCAGGTACCCCTCCATTCCGAATCCCATGGGTAACGATACTGCTATAGTCTTCAGTGACTCTGAAGATCTGATCTACCAAGCCAAATACGAAGGTGAGGAAGATTGTGAGGTGCCAGGGGAATTGTCCAGACTACTACAACAAGAGGAAAGAGCTATTCAGCCTCATGAGGAGCTGTTGGATACAATCAACTTGGGTACCGAGGAAGATAAAAAGGAAATCAAAGTGGGTGCCAATTTCGAGCCGAGTGTCAAGGAGCCTAATTCAGCTTTTGCATGATTATGTTGAGATCTTTGCCTGGTCATACGAAGACATGCCGGGACTTGATACAAACATCGTGGTACATCGTCTGCCAACAAGAGAAGACTGTCCACCAGTGAAACAAAAAGTCCGCCGCATGAGACCTGACATGTCAGAGAAGATCAAAGCGGAAGTCATGAAGTAGTTCAATGCTGGATTTCTGGCTGTTACTTCATATCCTCAATGGGTTGCCAACATTGTTCCCGTGCCTAAAAAAGACGGAAAAGTACGAATGTGCATGGATTATAGAGATTTAAATAGGGCCAACCCTAAAGATGATTTTCCACTTCCACACATCGACATCCTGGTTGATAATACGGCCCAACACAAAGTATTTTCTTTCATGGACGGATCTCAGGATATAACCAGATCAAAATGGCACCTGAGGACATGGAGAAAACTACGTTTGTCACACAGTGGGGGACGTTCTGCTATAAAGTGATGCCATTCGGACTGAGGAATTCTGGGGCAACCTATCAACGCGCCATGGTAGCTTTGTTTCATGATATGATACATCATGAGATAGATGTCTACGTAGATGACATGATAGCCCAATCACAAACTGAAGAGGAGCACCTTGATCACTTGCAAAAGCTGTTTGTGAGATTGAAGGAGTATAAACTAAGGTTGAATCCAAACAAGTGAACATTCGGAGTCCGGTCCGATAAACTCTTAGGGTTCATTGTCAGCAACAAAGGCATCGAGGTTGATCCTGCCAAGGTTAAAGCAATACAAGAAATTCCTGCTCCTCGTACTGAGAAGGAAGTCAGAGGATTCTTGGGATGCCTGAACTATATTGCCAGATGCATTCCTCACCTAACGTCTACTTGTGAACCAATGTTCAAACTGTTGAAGGAAGATCAAGCAGTCAGATGGAATGATGAGTGTCAGATTGCTTTTGACAAAATCAAAGAGTATTTACAAGAGCCTCCTGTCTTGATGCCACCAGTCGAGGGAAGACCACTAATCATGTATCTGACCGTTTTAGAAAACTCAATGGGGTGTGTATTGGGGCAGCATGACGAGTCTGGCCAAAAAGAGCATGCCATTTACTACCTGAGCAAAAAGTTCATCGACTGTGAAACCAGATATTCACTGCTCGAGAAAACTTGCTGCACTCTGGTATGGGCTGCTCGCCGACTAAGACAGTATATGTTGACTCATACCACTTTGTTGATATATAAGATGGATCCGATAAAGTACATCTTTGAGAAGCCTGCTCTATCTGGGAGGATAGCTAGATGGCAAATGATCCTAACAAAATATGACATACAATACACTACCCAAAAAGCTATAAAGGGCAGTGTGCTAGCTGATCATCTTGCTCATCAAGCTAGATAAGATTATCAGTTCATGAAGTTTGAATTCCCAGACGAAGACATCATGACATTAGACAATTATGAAGAAATCAGGTCATATGACGGACCTGGACAAGGATCCTGATAGACCATGTTCTTTGATGGGGCATCCAATGCACTTGGTAATGGTATCGGCGCTGTACTCATATCTCCGGAAGGATGTCATACTCCTTTTACTGCCAAACTTTGCTTCAACTGTACAAACAACATGTCAAAATACGAAGCATGCATCTTTGGTCTGAAGGCTGCCATAGACTTGGGAGTCAAATCTTTAGTTGTATTTGGGGATTCAGCTTTGGTCATCAGTCAGATCAAAGGAGAATGGGACACTAAGCATCCAAACCTTATCCCTTACAAAGAACATGTTTTGACATTTTTACCATATTTCGAGCAGATTACTTTCGAGCATTTCCCGCGAGAATAAAATCAGCTACCAGATGCTCTAGCCACAATGTCATCTATGTTTAAACTTAATTGGGATAATGAGGCTCCCCAGATTTCCATTGAACGAATGGACGAACCAGCACACTGTCACGAGATTAATACTGAAGAAGTAGTGGACCAACCTTGGTTTCATGAAGTCAAAAGGTATCTCGAGGCTCAAGAATATCCAGAAGGAGCTTCAATCAATGATAAAAAGTTCCTAAGGAGATTCTCCACTAAGTTCTTCCTAAGTAATGGCATCCTGTACAAACGTAATCGTGATTCTATTATGCTTTGTTGTATGGATAAGATTGAAGCTGAAAAGGTCATGGCTGAATTACATGAAGGTACCTTCGGCACTCACTCTAGTGGGTATACGATGGCGAAGAAAATCCTACGGGCAGGCTATTATTGGTCTACCATGGAATCAGACTGCTATCAACACTCCTAGACCTGTCATAAGTGTCAAATCTATACAGACAAGGTGCACGTGCCTCTGGTTCCTCTAAATGTCTTAACAGCTCCTTGTCCCTTCTCTATGTGGGGAATCGATATGATTGGAGAGATCAAGCCTACAGCCTCCAATGGACACCGCTTCATTCTAGTGGCCATTTACTATTTCACAAAGTGAGTCGAAGCAGCTTCCTTCGCATCCGTTACTAAGAATGTTGTTGCCCGCTTCATCAAGCAGAATCTTATTTGCCGGTACGGTATCCCAGAAAGGATCATCACTGATAACGGTACAAACCTTAATAATACTATGATCACCGCCTTGTGCAAGCAATTCAAAATTCAACATCACAATTCATCCCCCTATCGGCCAAAGATGAACGGTGCAGTCGAAGCTGCTAATAAAAACATTAAAAAGATCATACAGAAAATGACAGTCACCTACAAGGACTGGCATGAGATGCTACCGTTTGCTCTCCATGGGTACCGTACCACAGCTTGCACATCGACTGAGGAAACACCTTATTCTTTGGTTTATGGCATAGAGGTTGTCTTGCCTATTGAGGTTCAGATCCCCTCTTTGAGAATTATGAAAGACGTAGATTTGAGTGAGAACGATTGGATCCAAACCCGGATTGATCAACTGAACTTAATTGATGAAAAGAGACTTACTGCTGTTTGCCATGGTCAGATGTATCAAAAACGGATGATCAAGGCTTTCAACAAGAAAGTCAGACGTCAGGTATATCAAGTTGGAGATCTAGTTATCAAGCGTATCATCTTGCCACAAAGTGATCCCAGGGGCAAATGAACTCCTACCTATGAAGGACCATTTGTAATCAAGAACATCTTCTCCGGTGGGGCAATTATCTTAACCACCATGAACGGTGACGACCTGCCACACCATGCGAACGCAGACATAGTCAAAAGATACTACGCATAAAAGACCCGCTAGGTTGACACATATAGGCAAAACAAGGGCATCCCGACGAACCAAAAGGTTTGGGCAAAAATTAGGGATAAAATAAAAAAATCGGTACACCCGGCAAGTTGAAAACCCGAAAGGGCGACTTGGGCAAAAAAGGGTTTCCCGGTGGACTGAAAACTCGAAAGGGCGGTCCAGGCAAAAGTTAGGGAATTAAAGCGTATGACTATGTCTCGTCGGATCACCTTGAGGACAATATCTTCAATGGCAAACTCAGAGCTTCTGATCAATTCAATCCTCTTCGGACGAAGCAACGAATAGACAAGATATTCGGAGATACGAAGGCTATAGCAGGATGGGAACCCCATGGGATTATCACACATAGCTATCTTTCTTTGTATAAATTCTTCTTATTTTCATGACACCATCCTCTTACTAGGATGTCTGTCTCCTTTGTACAAAATACTTATTCAAAGTGAATACAAAGATATCTCTTTAAAGTACATAAAACTATTTGTCCTTTTCTCTTTATACTTGTGTTTTATTTGCAAAAACGTCCAATGATTCATTAATGAACATATGAATTTGAACATAATCACTGTTTACAAATAAACAAAATTAAAAAGAACAATTACTGACAGGTTGAAAGAATAGGAAAATGTCTTTTGGCTATTTCATGAGCAATCCCTACCAGACGTCATTAAGATCCCCAGTAGAGTTGAAACTTCAAACTATTAATCCACAGTGGAAACCATCCAGTTTCTCCAAATTTCCCAGCAAGTTGCCTTGAAGCCCAAAAGTCAACCGGATAACAGCTAACTTCTGTTTCTCCCTAACCTAGGATAACTCCCCGACAGAGTGGAAGATGACCGAAACTCCTGAACTTTTTCCCAAACAGGAATAAACTTTCTCACCACAGAGTTTCATTGCTCCCCAATGGAACAAAGACTCCTATCCCCAGTAGAAGTCATCAAAATTCTCTGGATTACCCAAGCAAATTACTCAAGCAGTATAGGGCATTGCTCACAATAGAATCTTTGTAAATACTCCAACTTCAAAACATGAAGAATCCACATATCCTCAGCATCAGTCAAGGACTTATTTTCCTCAGCAATACAGCGAATCATCTTACATGAGCATACATTACATCCACATATCATAAATATTAATAAAACACATATATCGCATCATACATTTCATGCAACATAATTCTGTGTTCCAGCTAACATTTTACCCTTTCCAGGATAAGATTAACAACTACCGTTAAACAATATGCAATCGTGTTACAATACGGATACGCTCCAGACATGGAAGCCATTCTGATATTCATTCATATTTCAAGTTCAGATACAGTACGGATACGCTCCAGACACGGAAGCCATTCTGATACTCATTCAGATTTCAAGTTCAGATACAGTACAAATACGCTCCAAACACGAAAGCCATTCTGATACTCATTCAGATTTCAAGTTCAGATACAGTACAGATACACTCCAAATACGGAAGCCATTCTGATACTCATTCAGATTCCAAGTTCAGATATTGTACGGATACGCTCCAGACACGAAAGCCATTATGATATTCATTCAGATTTCAAGTTCAGATACAGTACGGATACGCTCCAAATACGGAAGCCATTCTGATACTCATTCAGATTTCAAGTTCAGATACGGTACGGATACACTCCAAACACGAAAGCCATTTTGATACTCATTCCGATTTCAAGTTCAGATACAGTACGGATACGCTCCACACACGGACGCCATTCTGGTACTCATTCAGATACAATTCAAATTCAACTTTCAGATATAGTTCAGATACGCTCCAGACACGGATGCCATTCTGATGCTCATTGTTGTACCCCAAAATTTGCCCTCCCATATTCTTCAAAGAATTTGCCAAGCCAAGTCACCAAATGCCCCAAGGGTTGTGCAGCTCAACAGTCTCCCATACAGTCAAAACTAGGGTTTGGATTCTGATCAAGAAAAGGAAGTTTTCAAAGGCCCAATCAAGTCTCATATGCCTACAAAGATGGTCAAGTATCTTCATATCAAGTTTCAAGGCATTCAGCTCAAAATTGCACAGTCAAAACCCTAGATTGCACTACAGTCAACTGTAGGGGCAAAATGGTCATTTGGCAGTCAAAAGTTCAAATTTCTGGTCAATATATCATTTTGAAGCCACAAACATCATTTGATCAATGCTTGATCATGATTCTCAAAGTTTGGCTCAGAAATCATCAAAGATGCAAAAGTTACTATATTTGGACAGTTGAAAAAGTCAACTGAAATTGACCAGGGCATAACTTTCACATGGATTATCAGAAAAATTCCATCCAAAGCTCATTTTGAAGAGAAAGACATTTCCTACAACTAATCTTCATACTTCAAGTCCAAGAAATGCTCTCACAAAAAGTTATCAATTTCAACATTATAGGTCATTTTCAAAAGTCAACAAAAAGGGACTTTAAGTCAAAGGCCATAACTTGAGATTGGTAAATCAAAATGACATGGGACCAAAGGCATTGGTTAGAGGACTCAAAGACCTTTCCAAAATGTCCAAGAACATGTGAAAAGCTTAAAAAGTGAGCAAGTTATGCCTTGTGGAAGTTGGGAAATTTTTGGGAATTTTGAAAAGTCAACATTGATGCAAATGATCCAAAAATGCTAATGGGCCCATTTTTCTTCCAAGTTTCTTCATGCCAAGCCTATGCACGACCATTAAGCCCAAGGGGAAGTATTTTCTCATTTTTTAATTATTTATTTGAATTTATATTAATATTAATTCATTTAAATTATTTAAATATGTAGAAAATATAAACTTGACCTAAAAAAAATCTTTTTATGCACATTATAGGCTCAAGATCTCGTGCTTAGCCAATTATGGAAGGATTTGGTTTGATTTGAGCTGATTGAACACAATTGCACATGGAAAAGATTTGAAAAAATCTTAAGAAAATCAAAGATTGAAAACAATGAAAGCAATGGATTTTATTCAATTTTCTTGACCTAATCACCTCACTACATAACCCTGACCATAAACCTAATTGAAAAAGACTAGAAGCTGCGCTCAGAAGCCATACACAACATTGAGAATTTTCCATAAAAATACAAAACTGATTTCAAGGTTATAGGTGGATTCAAACCTCCATTCCTTTTCCAATAGCTTCCTTGGCATTCCTTGAACGTGTGCCAATCCCTAACATCAACCAAAACGCAAAGAATTGGTATATATGATTCAAACTGTAAAGAGAAAAATACAAAATCGTGTTTTCAATTCTAAGCATCCTCATCACATTTTGTTTATTGATTCTTATTCCTCGTAATGTCCTGATGCTAACCATATCAATTAATTTCGTTTTTGTGCAATATAGGCGATTTTGCCATTGTTAAGTGTTAGGGTTTGCAGGTTTCAAAATTGGGGTTTCCCAATACAAGCAAAATTAGGCCATCCCAGTACCACCATTGCATTCAGTACACCAAGACGAAGAGATTCATGCATTCGCGATCAATTTATATACACCCAGCACCTAATCGTTATTTTCTTGTAGGTGGTCTACAGCAACGCGTGCAAAACCGTTTCCATAGGCTTGTGTTTCAGAAAAAGCGAGGAAGACGATGTGTTGTCCCTCACTGATTCGCTGATTTCAAATTCCGCGCGTTTAATTATTAATGCGCTTGTTCGTTCTTTTTGTTGTTTATGTATTATTAATATATCAAATGATTTGAACAGCTCAGTTGGCAACACGTGATGCATACAACCCTCAAGGCCTGGGTTCAAGTCCCAGGTCTGGCAAATTTCAATGTTATTTTTCAATGCAGACTCCTATGTAACGCTAGCGTTAAGGACATACCACACGCCTCAAGATCAAGCATGACACGTCCTCCTGGGGATCAATCCAAAGGCATAGGATGGATGAACACGCTATACTCTCAGTCAACGCATCATACAGGATTCAAAAAGTCCAACGAGGCCAATGCTTAATGGGCCAATGTTCTTGGGTCAACACCTCCTGAATTGGGGCTACCCCCCCCCCCCCCCCCCCCCTTGGTTTGCCTTCTCTTTCTTTCTATTTTATTTCTTTTCAAATTATTATTTTCTTTATTAGTTTAATTAATTTATTTTTTAACAAAAAAACAAAAACATCAAAAAAATCAGAAGAGGCAAAAAAATATAATATTTATTTATTTTAATTATTTTTATAAGTGCATGTAAATAAATTTAGTTTAATTAGGATTTTGCAATTTTAATTCTTTTCATAAAATATAAAAAAATGTAGAATTTAGGTTTAATTGTTAATTCTTTTTTTATTTCCTTTTTTTAATCATAATATTATTATTTTATTTATTTTCATAAATTGAATTTTGCATGTAAATTAGCTTAGATTTAAATTAGGTTAAAACTTAATATTTTCGCAATAAATTTAAAAAACATTAGAACTAGGGTTTAGCATTTAATTTTTAATTTCAATAAATTCTTTTTCTTTTAAATCTTAAAAAACACAAAAATACCAAAAACATTTAATTTTTCATTTTTTATTTTAATTCCTTATTTTGCAAAAGGGTCCAACGCCCGTCGCTTTAATTATTTTGTTCGCGCATTTTACTTTGTCGCTTATTATAATTATGTACATGTCCCAAAGCCTTGTAACAATTTTATTTCTCGCACTTTTATTCGCTTTATTTATTTTTCAGTCAAATCGGGTCCGGTTTAATTTTGGCGATGTGGACCCGCGCCATTTGTAATAGTTTAGATTTATTTTTCCCGCAATATTAACTGTTAAAAAGCATGCAAGAATGAATGGCCCTAATCAAAATCAAGCGTAGAACACAACAAACATGACAAGACAAATATCAATGAAAACAACACACGAATCGCACACACCACCCCTAGGGTACGCCTCACTGTTGCCTTTCGAAAGGTGATCGTCGAGTAGAGGACGTCTTAGTAAGTCCTCATGATCCGGGAACCTGGCATGAGGGTAGCTTCTAAGGTGTCTTCCCATTGCTCCGGTGATCACCATGTCCCTAAAACTCGAATTGACCCGAACACCTCCAACGGTGGTGCTACCTACCTCTCAATGGTGGGATGGCACTACTTTAAAGGACTTTTACACAGACGAATTCCTTAGGGTAGGTAGGTTCTCAAGGATACTTGCTCTCTTCAAAACAAAACAAAATACTTTTCACACCGACACTTTTCAAAAAGCTTTCAAAGCAATTTTTTCAAACACTCTGACGTACGAGTCGATCTGAAATTTTCAAAAGAAACTTTTTCAAAACCCACAGTTGAAAAGCAAGCAAACATTTTTGAAAACACAATGAGCAAGTATCTAAGAGCCCATGGATAACCATGGATAGAAAGGGTGCTAACACCTTCCCTTTCTATAACCTACCTCCCGAACCGAGAGCAATCTCTATAAGGAATTTTTCTGTGCTTTTGTCCTTTCCATTTGGAGAAAATAAAAGACGGTGGCGACTCTTGCTTCCGCGACATTTCGCGAACCAGCGTTCAACAGTCAGTTCCAGATCCACCGATCACAGAACTGGCGACTCTGCTGGGGACCTAAACTTAAAGTGGGGTGTACCTTAGGACTAAGATCACTATGTTTTCAATTGTCTTCTCTGCTTGCTTTATTATTGTGGGTTGCTTGGGAGTTCTATAGATCCTAAACCCGGATCTGGGGGATACCTTTCTTAGAAAGTAGCAACAAGGCTGTGAGGGAACTGTGCGGGGTATACCGACATGGTTGAAACAGTCTGCTACGTTGATGTGGCACTTTGGTGTGTACCGGTAACCCTTGAGTTCAGTCAAGGAGAGTACGGGGCCTCCGCGTGGTGTCGTGAAGCATCAACAGACCTTAGGAACCTTAATTGAACTATCTTGGCCTCTTTAGGGTAGTGAGATAACTGACTTTGGTGTAGTCCGAGGTTGGTTGATACTCGATACTACACTCAATTGAGGGTTGCTTTCCTGGAATATTTTGGTCGCCAGTTCAGTGGCTAAATCAAAACGATGAACAATGAAAGCAATCCAGTGATATTGGGACCCTTAGAACCCGGTTACTTCTAATAGGACAGGTTGAGCCCACCAACTTCAAGAGGGTACTACCCAGACCTCATGCTGGCCTAAACCCTAAGAGTTTCTCTTGTGTGACTTGTGTGCCTTCGTACTTGACTACTTGCATGCTTGTTATCTGACCCTTGATGTCTTGCAGGTTTTGTTCATAGTCCTTAATTGGGACTTATAACAGGGTGTACTAACCACTTGCAGTTTCTGTTTATAGTCCTTAATTGGGACTCATGACAGGTTTTACTTAGGTTTCTTGCAGGTTTTGTTCATAGTCCTTAATTGGGACTTATAACAGGGTGTACTAACTACTTGCAGGTCCTGTTTATAGTCCTTAACTAGGACTCATGACAAGGTTTACCAAATTTCTTGCAGGTGTTGTTTATAGTCCTTAACTGGGACTCATAACAGGGTATACTAGATCTCTTGCAGGTTTTGTTTATAGTCCTTAATGGGGACTCATAACAAAGTATACTGAATTTCTTGCGGGGTTGTTTATAGTCCTTAAGTCGGACTCATAACAGGGTTACTCACATTACCCCATGCATAGCATGACATCATACCATTGCATACCATTGCATACATCCTAACCTATTTCAAGGATCTCAAGGGCTTGTGATGCAGGTCATGATGAACCAACTGTCTAGCAAGGGGCAAAGAGGATTTATTTTCCTCTAGCTAAGGTTGTCAGGGGCTATGAACCACTGGATATGGTGAGCCTTTGACCCTTGAAGAAGGACTCTCAACAATATGCAGTGCCTTCAGTCAAGCTACCGGTTCCAAATGCTAACAAAGTTCCTCTGTTTACCCCGCGAGGTCCTTGAAAACATTACATGCATGTCATACATCTCATTGCATTGCAGGTATCCCTTGACAGGTTGCTTACCCTTCCTCGCTGTTTATTTCAGCCGATCGCCATGAATCCTGAATCATCAGCCGAGCAGACTATCAAGGACCTCCAGGCTCAGAACGCCCAGTTCCAAGAACTGATCATGAATTTGACCCAGGGGCAACAAGACCTGAAGGCTCTGCTTTTGAAGAAGGACAAGAAAAAGAAGAGGACTGTTTTGTTCAGCCTTAGACGCAGATCTGGGAATACACCGCAGATTGAAACTGAGAGGACTACCCCATCTGTGAGGGAAAGCAGTCACCATGAGAGGGAGGTTCCCAGTCCAGTGGTCTCTGACAATGAAACAGATTTCGACGACGAACAGTACCCTCCGGCTGAGGACAAGTACAAACAGTTGGAGGATAGGTTGAAGGCTATGGAGGTTCAACAGGTACCTGGGCTGGATTTCGAAGATCTGGGTTTGTCAACTGGTGTGGTTATTCCTCGGAAGTTCAAAGCACCATCCTTTACTAAGTATGACGGGGCGTCTTGCCCCAAGCTGCATCTAAGGTCCTATGTTCGGAAGATTCAGCCATATACGGTGGACAAGAATTTATGGATCCACTTCTTCCAGGAGAGTCTTTTAGGGACTCATCTCGAATGGTTCTATCAGCTGGATGGGACCAAAATTTGTAACTGGGAGGAGTTGGCAACTGCTTTCTATAAGCAGTACCAGTACAATGCCGACCTTGCTCCCACGCGTACCCAACTCCAGGGTATGTCGTTGGGGTCAAGTGAAGGTTTCAAGGAGTACGCACAAAGATGGAGAGACCTTGCTGGAAGGGTGCAACCTCCCTTAACTGTCCGGGAGCTCGTTGATATGTTCTTGGGGACTTTGTCTGGTCCATTCTACAACCATCTGATTGGGAATTCTTCTGCTGGGTTCACAGATCTTATCTTGACTGGGGAGAGAATCGAAGCTGGTATCAAGTCGGGGAAGATTCAAGAAACCGCACCTGCTGATGCTCAGAAAAAGCCCCACAGTGGGAAGAAGGAGTCTAATGCTATACATGGTAAAAAGGGTCGTCATGATGCAGGGGCAATCCAGATTTCTGATCCCACGCCCGTTCAACCAAGAAAGAGCAATAGGCGTAGGATAAAGCATCAAGATAGGAAGTATACTGACATCAACATGTCTTTGTCTCAGGCATTACAGCAATTGCTGAAGGCAAAAATGATCACACTAAAGGATCCTCCTCAAAATCTTGACACTTCCTCTCCCAAGTACAACCCGGGTGTGAGATGTGCCTACCATTCTGACAGTCCTGGACATGACACCGACGACTGTTGGACCTTGAAGAACAAGATCCAGGAATTGATTGACGCCAAGGAGGTCGAGTTTGAACACTGATCCTACACCGAATCAGCGAGAATGTATTTTGTTCATTCAAATATTCAAGTTGTATTTTTCTTTGATTGTTCGAACATTTATTCATGTTAAACATTGTTATCACATTAATGCATCGCTTATGTCTATTTTGAATCAATATTCGCATTTACTATATGCAAATTGTTTCATATTTTCCTGATGTCAACTCTCGTTAATTCTAAGCCTCTTGAGGGAGGATGACGAAAACAATACCGCGATCATTACAGTATGCTTTTGAACAGACCCCGCTGATGAGGTACATGCATTGTTTCAAATCCTAAACACTGGAGTTATAAGGATGATAAACCCTCGTCAACCCATCTGAGCCAAAGAAGTAGGAGTTTATATTTTCGAAAATTAAAACCCTTTATCATAACCCGGGGCAGGGTAGTCTTCTCAGTTGATCCAAGTGCATAACGAATGGCACCAAAGAGATCCTTACGAAAAAACAGTGATGGTTCAGAACAATCATAAAGACAGGCAGTTGTTATAAAAAAAAAATCATAAACGAAAAGCCCAAAAAGTCAACACCTATAAAAAGGGACTTATGAAACTGAGGCATCCCGCTGACTGTAATTCCAAAAAGGAAACAGTTCAGGCAAAAAATAGGGATAACAAAATCAAAAAGAAAGAGGTCTCACAAACCCTCAACAAAAACAAAGGAATGACTGCCTATTCAAAATAAGTTATCAACATCCGAATCATCACCGAAAAATCAGAGCAAAGACTCAAACAAGGTCTAACGTATGATCAACTGAGTTTAGGTTCGGAGAACATCACGAAGAGCGGGTGGGTACAAATAAAATTTGAGCCTTTATCCTTTGTTTCTTAAACCGTGAACCAGGCCGCGTTATAACCCTTAAAAGTCCTAGCTGAAGCATGGGTTAGTTCGAAAGCGTACTGTGACGAAAGGTATCCTGACTCCTTAAGGCCTACAGTAAAATAACGAGTTGACATCATGTTTTACAAACATTCACATGTTTTATGAAAAAGAATACATTTTCAAAATCTTCAAGACAGACATAAGCTTTGCATTTTTAACATAACTTTGTTCGCATATGACTTTTTGTTTGAACAGCAGGGAAATTCGCACGATGAATGCCTAATGAACAAAAGCACCTCCAATCAAGGGGCACGGCATGATCATGGTCTACCATCTGGGGCAATCCAATCAAGATTCGGAGAATCTCTCAAAAAGCCAACCAGCCTGGGGCAAATCTCCACCTGAGTCACTTGGGGCATTTCAACAACAAATCTCGCCTGATCAAACATCTTCTGGTGATAAAACACTTCTAAACAGGGGCAACTCCCTACTTTCTGAGAACGGACATAGTCGGAAAATACTACGCACAATCAAAGACCCGCTAGGCTGATATGCCTAGGCAAAAATTAGGGCTTCCCGGCGAACCAAAAGGGTTCGGGCAAAATGAAGGGATGAAATAAAAATCTGTACACCCGGCAAGTCGAAAACCTGAAAAGGCGGCTTGGGCAAAAATGGGTATCCCGGTGGACTGAAAACCCGAAAGGGCAGTTCAGGCAAAAATTAGGGATTAAAGCGTAAGACTATGTCCTGCCATCTGTCCACCAGAAGAAGGTTTGACCCTCAACAACTATCAGCACTTCACAGGTCCCCCATAGAAACAGGGGCAATAGAGGGCGGTCTAAGCAATCTGATTGTTCTATCCTCCAGGGTATCAAGGTAGGTTCCGTTGAAGAACATGACCAATACAGTTCAATACTTCCCCAGAGCAGCCCAATCCAGTTCCCCAGGAAAGTGGAATCCATATCCCCAAGCAGCAAGCTTATCCCCTCGCAGAGTACGAACGTGTCGTCCGGCTTGATTTAAAGAGTTATTTCCTTAACAGGATATAACTGGGTTATCCTCAGCCAAAAGCCACGGAACGGGCGTCATCGCCGAAGTCTTCCTACCCCAGCGAAGTTCATCAACTACCTCCTATACAACAAGGGCATCCTCAGCAAGTTACTATCAACATTCAGCAAAGCATTTCCCTCTTCCCACAGAGTATTGCTTCCCAGCATGGTCGCTAGAGTATCTTTTCTCCCCGCAGAATCTTCCATTTGCCAAGTTTATTCCGCAACGGAGTCATCTTCTCCTATCGGTATTCTTGCAGTTATCATCCCCAGCGGAAGCAAAAGCTTATTCTTCAAACATCAGCCCAGGATATGGCTTCCCGGCACCCGTCAAGGATCTACTTTCCTAGACGAAAAACACATTCACAAAACGTCACATACATCATTATAGCATGCATAGACGCATCATATCACCCCAATCTCATTTTGAGAACATCTTAAAACCAGGAAATTCATGCATTATGACATTGCATACAACTAATTCGTTACTTTTTCAGGAAAGAACGATCAACAGACAAAAGTCTTTACCCGTTGAGGTAGTAATCGTCTCAGATTCCTTCATCATTCTGCTGAGGTAGTAATCGTCCCAGATTCCTTCATCACCCGTTGAGGTAGCAATCATCCCAGATTCCTTCATCATCTTCTGAGGTAGTAATCGTCCCAGATTCCTTCATCGTCCTGCTGAGGTAGTAATCGTCCCAGATTCCTTCATCATATATTTGGATTAGCAATCGTCTCAGATTCCTTCATCCACCCGCTGAGGTAGTAATCGTCCCAGATTCCTTCATCATATATTTGGAGTAGCAATCGTCTCAGATTCCTTCATCCACCCATTGAGGTAGCAATCGTCCCAGATTCCTTCATCATATATTTGGAGTAGCAATCGTCTCAGATTCCTTCATCCACCCGTTGAGGTAGCAATCGTCCCAGATTCCTTCATCATATATTTGGAGTAGCAATCGTCTCAGATTCCTTCATCCACCCGTTGAGGTAGCAATCGTCCCAGATTCCTTCATCATATATTTGGAGTAGCAATCGTCTCAGATTCCTTCATCCACCCGTTGAGGTAGCAATCGTCCCAGATTCCTTCATCATATATTTGGAGTAGCAATCGTCTCAGATTCCTTCATCCACCCGTTGAGGTAGTAATCGTCCCAGATTCCTTCGTCACCCTGCTGAGGTAGTAATCGTCCCAGATTCCTTCATCATCCTGCTGAGGTAGTAATCATCCCAGATTCCTTCATCATCCTGCTGAGGTAGTAATCATCCCAGATTCCTTCATCATCCTGCTGAGGTAGTAATCGTCCCAGATTCCTTCATCACCCGTTGAGGTAGTAATCGTCCCAGATTCCTTCATCATAGATTTGGAGTAGCAATCGTCTCAGATTCCTTCATCACATCATTCTCAAACATATTTCAAGGCCTTCTCTAGTCCAGCTAAATCGACTCCCAACAGATTTTTCTGATAAAGACTCAGCAGAAGTGATGGTTCCCTCTCCGACGGTGTGTGAGGCAGTAATCCCTTTTTTCAGATGTTTCCCTCTCCGACGATGAGTGTGAGGTGATAGTCTCTTATGGTTCCCTCTCCGACGGTGTGTGAGGTGACAATTCCTTTTTAGATGTTTCCCTCTCCGACGATGAGTGTGAGGTGATCATTCCTTTCAGATTATAATTGCCTATGGTTCTCTTCCCGATATTGCAAAGATGGTAATTCCCGCCAAGATTTTTCTCAACGAGCGTTGTTGAAGTTAAAGTCGCCCAAGGTTCTCTTACCATTCACGCTAAGGCAATAACCATACCTGGTTCATTCATCGCTGTTTGAAGCTCCAGACTCAACTCCTGTAACCAGTCAGGACACATCTATGCCAAGCATCTAAAATCAGCTCCTGCAACGTGTCAGGTACTCATTTTTTCTTTTGCAGGTATGCAGGTTCTCGCTAAGGAATCTCTTACGCGATCAACACCCAGATGGCATCTATAAGCCCATCATCCTATCCAGCAATCTCCAAATGGCATCTATAAGCCCATCCCCCCATCACTGCTACTATGTGAGCGCAAATTTCTGGGCACTCTAGTGTCCAATCATCTTCTACCCTCGGATTACGAAAGGCACGTCAGCCAGTCTGCATCCTCAGGTCTAAGAAGATTGAACAGGGGCAACTGTTGTACCCCAAAATTTGCCCTCCCATATTCTTCAAAGAATTTGCCAAGCCAAGTCACCAAATGCCCCAAGGGTTGTGCAGCTCAACAGTCTCCCATACAGTCAAAACTAGGGTTTGGATTCTGATCAAGAAAAGGAAGTTTTCAAAGGCCCAATCAAGTCTCATATGCCTACAAAGATGGTCAAGTATCTTCATATCAAGTTTCAAGGCATTCAGCTCAAAATTGCACAGTCAAAACCCTAGATTGCACTACAGTCAACTGTAGGGGCAAAATGGTCATTTGGCAGTCAAAAGTTCAAATTTCTGGTCAATATATCATTTTGAAGCCACAAACATCATTTGATCAATGCTTGATCATGATTCTCAAAGTTTGGCTCAGAAATCATCAAAGATGCAAAAGTTACTATATTTGGACAGCTGAAAAAGTCAACTGAAATTGACCAGGGCATAACTTTCACATGGATTATCAGAAAAATTCCATCCAAAGCTCATTTTGAAGAGAAAGACATTTCCTACAACTAATCTTCATACTTCAAGTCCAAGAAATGCTCTCACAAAAAGTTATCAATTTCAACATTATAGGTCATTTTCAAAAGTCAACAAAAAGGGACTTTAAGTCAAAGGCCATAACTTGAGATTGGTAAATCAAAATGACATGGGACCAAAGGCATTGGTTAGAGGACTCAAAGACCTTTCCAAAATGTCCAAGAACATGTGAAAAGCTTAAAAATTGAGCAAGTTATGCCTTGTGGAAGTTGGGAAATTTTTGGGAATTTTGAAAAGTCAACATTGATGCAAATGATCCAAAAATGCTAATGGGCCCATTTTTCTTCCAAGTTTCTTCATGCCAAGCCTATGCACGACCATTAAGCCCAAGGGGAAGTATTTTCTCATTTTTTAATTATTTATTTGAATTTATATTAATATTAATTCATTTAAATTATTTAAATATGTAGAAAATATAAACTTGACCTAAAAAAAATCTTTTTATGCACATTATAGGCTCAAGATCTCGTGCTTAGCCAATTATGGAAGGATTTGGTTTGATTTGAGCTGATTGAACACAATTGCACATGGAAAAGATTTGAAAAAATCTTAAGAAAATCAAAGATTGAAAACAATGAAAGCAATGGATTTTATTCAATTTTCTTGACCTAATCACCTCACTACATAACCCTGACCATAAACCTAATTGAAAAAGACTAGAAGCTGCGCTCAGAAGCCATACACAACATTGAGAATTTTCCATAAAAATACAAAACTGATTTCAAGGTTATAGGTGGATTCAAACCTCCATTCCTTTTCCAATAGCTTCCTTGGCATTCCTTGAACGTGTGCCAATCCCTAACATCAACCAAAACGCAAAGAATTGGTATATATGATTCAAACTGTAAAGAGAAAAATACAAAATCGTGTTTTCAATTCTAAGCATCCTCATCACATTTTGTTTATTGATTCTTATTCCTCGTAATGTCCTGATGCTAACCATATCAATTAATTTCGTTTTTGTGCAATATAGGCGATTTTGCCATTGTTAAGTGTTAGGGTTTGCAGGTTTCAAAATTGGGGTTTCCCAATACAAGCAAAATTAGGCCATCCCAGTACCACCATTGCATTCAGTACACCAAGACGAAGAGATTCATGCATTCGCGATCAATTTATATACACCCAGCACCTAATCGTTATTTTCTTGTAGGTGGTCTACAGCAACGCGTGCAAAACCGTTTCCATAGGCTTGTGTTTCAGAAAAAGCGAGGAAGACGATGTGTTGTCCCTCACTGATTCGCTGATTTCAAATTCCGCGCGTTTAATTATTAATGCGCTTGTTCGTTCTTTTTGTTGTTTATGTATTATTAATATATCAAATGATTTGAACAGCTCAGTTGGCAACACGTGATGCATACAACCCTCAAGGCCTGGGTTCAAGTCCCAGGTCTGGCAAATTTCAATGTTATTTTTCAATGCAGACTCCTATGTAACGCTAGCGTTAAGGACATACCATACGCCTCAAGATCAAGCATGACACGTCCTCCTGGGGATCAATCCAAAGGCATAGGATGGATGAACACGCTATACTCTCAGTCAACGCATCATACAGGATTCAAAAAGTCCAACGAGGCCAATGCTTAATGGGCCAATGTTCTTGGGTCAACACCTCCTGAATTGGGGCTACCCCCCCCCCCCCCCCCCCCCTTGGTTTGCCTTCTCTTTCTTTCTATTTTATTTCTTTTCAAATTATTATTTTCTTTATTAGTTTAATTAATTTATTTTTTAACAAAAAAACAAAAACATCAAAAAAATCAGAAGAGGCAAAAAAATATAATATTTATTTATTTTAATTATTTTTATAAGTGCATGTAAATAAATTTAGTTTAATTAGGATTTTGCAATTTTAATTCTTTTCATAAAATATAAAAAAATGTAGAATTTAGGTTTAATTGTTAATTCTTTTTTTATTTCCTTTTTTTAATCATAATATTATTATTTTATTTATTTTCATAAATTGAATTTTGCATGTAAATTAGCTTAGATTTAAATTAGGTTAAAACTTAATATTTTCGCAATAAATTTAAAAAACATTAGAACTAGGGTTTAGCATTTAATTTTTAATTTCAATAAATTCTTTTTCTTTTAAATCTTAAAAAACACAAAAATACCAAAAACATTTAATTTTTCATTTTTTATTTTAATTCCTTATTTTGCAAAAGGGTCCAACGCCCGTCGCTTTAATTATTTTGTTCGCGCATTTTACTTTGTCGCTTATTATAATTATGTACATGTCCCAAAGCCTTGTAACAATTTTATTTCTCGCACTTTTATTCGCTTTATTTATTTTTCAGTCAAATCGGGTCCGGTTTAATTTTGGCGATGTGGACCCGCGCCATTTGTAATAGTTTAGATTTATTTTTCCCGCAATATTAACTGTTAAAAAGCATGCAAGAATGAATGGCCCTAATCAAAATCAAGCGTAGAACACAACAAACATGACAAGACAAATATCAATGAAAACAACACACGAATCGCACACACCACCCCTAGGGTACGCCTCACTGTTGCCTTTCGAAAGGTGATCGTCGAGTAGAGGACGTCTTAGTAAGTCCTCATGATCCGGGAACCTGGCATGAGGGTAGCTTCTAAGGTGTCTTCCCATTGCTCCGGTGATCACCATGTCCCTAAAACTCGAATTGACCCGAACACCTCCAACGGTGGTGCTACCTACCTCTCAATGGTGGGATGGCACTACTTTAAAGGACTTTTACACAGACGAATTCCTTAGGGTAGGTAGGTTCTCAAGGATACTTGCTCTCTTCAAAACAAAACAAAATACTTTTCACACCGACACTTTTCAAAAAGCTTTCAAAGCAATTTTTTCAAACACTCTGACGTACGAGTCGATCTGAAATTTTCAAAAGAAACTTTTTCAAAACCCACAGTTGAAAAGCAAGCAAACATTTTTGAAAACACAATGAGCAAGTATCTAAGAGCCCATGGATAACCATGGATAGAAAGGGTGCTAACACCTTCCCTTTCTATAACCTACCTCCCGAACCGAGAGCAATCTCTATAAGGAATTGTTCTGTGCTTTTGTCCTTTCCATTTGGAGAAAATAAAAGACGGTGGCGACTCTTGCTTCCGCGAAATTTCGCGAACCAGCGTTCAACAGTCAGTTCCAGATCCACCGATCACACTCATTCTTTCAGCCTACAAATTACCATGCAAGCGATTGCTTTTGGATGGCATCTTTAAGCCCATCTCCAACAACTTTCTAACATCTCTCCAAATGGCATCTCTAATCCCATTCCCCCAACCATGACATCACCAAGTGCAAATTTATGGGCACTCTAGTGTCCAATCATCTTCCACCTTCGAGTCACGACTGGAAAAACATGCCAGTCTAACTATTCAGGTTAAAGAAGATTAAACAGGGGCAACTGTTGTACCCCAAAATTTGCCCTCTTCTGTCGCAAGGATTCTTAGAATTACTTCAGTCGAGTTTCAAGCCTCAGACCATATTTTCTAAGAAGAATCATTCAAATTATCAAAAGGGGACAAAATGAGCAAAATTGGAGTTTCTGCTAAAAAAGTCAACCGGACGCTAAAAAAGTCAAACTTTTACTTTTTGATCAAATTTGAATCCTAAAAAATCACATTATGTAAAGACATCCAAAAATGAAGTTTGATCATCAAAAATCAAAAGAATAAAAAAAAAATCCAATTTTGCAAGACTTTGAGATTTTTCTAAGTATTTTCTATACTTGGTTAATTTCATTTGCTTCATGGCATCTTACTACAACTCCAAATAATTCAAGATGATGCAAGTAATTCAAGTTATTACAAAGTGACATTTTGCAAAATTACAAATTCTAAAACTATGTCTTGATTAAAACCTTGTCACAATATTTTTGCCCTTGACATAATGTGCACATGACTAAATTTGTGACATGCTACAAACTATGCTGTCCAAAGTTGAAGAAATATGATATATCACATGCTACAACTATGCTGTCCAAAGTTGAAGAAATATGATATATCACATGCTACAACTATGCTGTCCAAGATTGAAGAAAATGTGATATATCACATTGCCATAACACCCTATGCTGCCCTGCAAGAAAGCTTGTGCCATGTTACATCCTAAGTATGCATGCTGTCCAATACAGTCAAAAACTGCTCTATGCAGTCAGCTCAAGCCTGCACCATGACAGCCCCCAAATTACACCAAAATGGCAAAAGAAAATTGGGTGCAGAAAGTATTAAAGCAGTATGCCAAAACAATTCAAAATGGCTTATTTGTTTCCCCCCTAAACCACAGTCAAGGGGCTACAAAAGAGGACTGTATCATAAGACAAAGGGGTTGGATTTTGAAGAGAGAAAAATATTTTCTAGAGAAAAAGATAGAGAGTTTTGTTGAGCAGAAAAGAACAATATTCTGTGCAACCTTGACTCATTTTCAAAACCAAAAACTGCTCTTGTTCAAAACAGAAACCCAACTCATTACTCTACCATACAAACTCTCCTTTAAACCAAACAACTCATCACATACAAAGGTGGTCCAAAACATCACAAAAACAGTTCCTGTATTGCTATTCATCTCCATCTTCAAAACACCAAAAACATTACAGTACAGTCCAGTTTGATTTCAACAGTCCGGAGTAGCTTTTCGAAGATTCATTGAGGTATTCATCACATTTGGAAAAGCATTCAGATCCAAAACCACCAGTGTAGCCCAAAGGTAAGTCTTCTTGATTTGATATCTTGTCATTACATCATTAACAAGCTGTTGTTCTTTGAAGACAAGATGTAGTATTTTAATATCTTTTTGAACTAGTCATCTGCACTTTGTTTAGGCTTATTCAATCATTTTTTGTTCATGCTTATCCATCATATGCCATAAGCTAACCTGTACATTCAGTAAAATAATGTTTAAGACAGGAAAATGCAGCATGTATCGACAGATATCCTCATGTGTCGACTCATCCTAGTGAAAAAACAAGGTATGAGTCGACACATAATCCCCATGCATCGACTCATACTGATTTCAGGTTACAAAACAGAAGTAGGAAAAGACTATGTATGGATACATACACGCTTCGCGTCGACACAAGAAGGGTGCATGAGTCGACACATCCCATTATGTGTCGACTCATACTGAGTCATTTTTATTTTACAGGAGCAGGGAAAAGCTATGTGTCGATGCATAGCAGCATGGGTCAACACATAGTGGTTCAAAATGCATTTCTTCCAATATTTTGCACTTTTTTCACATTATCTTTGTTATTGTTCGATATGGTTGTAATATTTTAGTTTCTACCTCATCCCTATTGTTAATTTGTACCCCCTATCCCTCTAAAATGATGTAATAGCTTAGGATTTATTTTCCTCATGTTTACTTGCTTTCATATATTAATAGTAAATAAGTGTGTATGGTAAGATAAAAACAACAAAATAGACAATCAAAAAACAAGGCAAAATGCATGCAAACTAATACACTATTCACACATGCACCCTTAGGGTAATCCCATCTCGTTGCCCCTTTCGGAAAATAGTCATGTCCCTCGAACATGGGCGTTTTAGCAAAAGACCCTCGATAAAAGATCGTAGTCTCTCGATGACCCTCGATGTTGCCTTCGGTAAACGATCTAGTTCCTAAAATGACATTGCTAAAACGTCCCATATGTTTCCTTCTATGACTATACAAACGTCCCAACGCCCGTCCCATTTACATCCAAAGATAGAGTTGCTTACCAAATAAATGGCAAGACAACAATATCAAAGGAATAGAAAATGCATAAGAAATACATTTGAGTAGGTAGATAGCTTCTAAGTTACTTGCTCCATTTCAAACAACAATCCTTGCTATTTTCAAAATACACACACGCACATTTCAAAAACGTCTTACCAACAATTGAAAACATTTTTAAAAGACAAACATCTTTATATACATTCTTACGAACGAGAATCATTACAAAGATTGCATAAACGAATGGCCTCTTTTACAAAATACTTTCAAAACCACATCAAGCACCATTTCAAACAAACCAAAGCAAGTGATCTAAAGCAAGTAACTAAGAGCCCATGTAAAACCATGTATGAAAAGGGTGCTAGCACCTCCCCTTTTCATAATCTACCCCCCAAACTCAAGAAAACATCTCAAAGGTCTTTCCTGTGCTTTTTCACCTTTCCTTTTGGATAAAAAAAAGTCGGTGCGACTCTTGCTAACCGCGACATTTGCGATAAAACGCAAAACCTCAAGTCAGTTCTCCCACCATATCACAGACGCGATAAGGGCCTTCCCAGTTTGTGGCGAGCTTGCCTTCATGAGAATCTTTGTGATTTCTTCTTGGGACTAGGCTGCCGACTTCGAATTTTCGTCGTATGACTTTGGCATCGTAATGAATGGAAGTTTTTTGTTTCAGTGAGGCTTTCCAAAGAGCTGCTTCTGACTGAACTTCTTCGACGAGGTCGAAATCTTCTCTTAGTGCCTCGTTGTTTATCTCCTCGTCGAGTGGGGCTTCAGTTCTCATGGATGTCTCTCTGATCTTAACTGGGATTACTGCTGCCTCTGTTCCATACGCAAGTCAGAATGGGGTCTCCCCGGTAGTCGAGTGAGGTGTTGTTCGGTATGCCCAGAGCACGTTGTACAACTCCTTGACCCACTTATTTTTGGTTTCGTCCAGCCTTCGTTTGAGGCCTCGCAGGATCACCCTATTTGCACCCTTATCCTTCCCATTTGTTTGCGGGTGCTCGACAGATGCAAAGTGTTGGATGGTGTCCAGCTTGGTAATGAACTCTTAAAAGTTTTTGTACGTCAATTGTGTCTCATTGTCGATCATAATTTCTTGAGGTATGTCGAACTGGGCAATAATGTTCCATTTGTAGAAGCAGAGTATGTTTTGTGCCATGATTTTGGCCAGGGCTTCTACCTCTATCCATTTTGTGAAGTAGTCGTTGTCCATTATCAGTTACTTATTCTAGTTTTAACCTACTACGAATGAACTAAGGATGTCTAATTCCCACCACGCGAAAGTCCATAGGGATGATAAGGTTTTGAGCTCGTTGGGCGACACTAAGTGCATGTCCCCGTGACGTTGGCACTTGCCACACCTTTTTACGTATTCCTTTGCATCTTGTTGCATGGTAGGCTAATAATACCCTATCCGTAATGATTTTATGGCAAAGGATCTTCCCCTAGGGTGTTGGGCGTTGATTCCTTCATGGATTTCGCACAAGATATGGGCGACTTTGGGATCTTCGACATACTTGATAAGGGGGTGGAGAATACCCATCGATATAGTTTGTTTACGACCAAGACGTACGAGCAGGTTCGTCGCCTGGAAATTCTAGCTTTCTTCTGGTCGACTGACAATTCCTCCTTCATGAGGTAGTTGTATACCTGGGTCATCCAGCAGTTACTGTCACTGATGGCGTTCACATCCAAAGTTATGGAATGTTTCTCGATGCTAGGTCTAGGAAGTATCTCCTGGATCACCGATTTGTTTCCTCCCTTCCTTTTCATGCTCGCAAGTTTTGACATAATATATGCTCGGGTGTTATGTTCACGGGGAACATGTCGTACTTCTACGAATTCAAATTTTTTCATCCTTTCTCGGACTAGGATCAAGTATTCAGAGATATTATCGTTCTTGACTTGATATTCTCCCCGTACTTGAGAAGCGATGAGCTGGGAGTCTGTGAAGATCTTCACCTCCTCGACTCCCAAGTCTTTGGACAAACATAGTCCCGCGAGGAAAGCCTCGTATTCTGCCTGGTTTTTGGAGGCTGGGAAGGACAGAGTGAAGGAGAATTCGATCAAGATTCCTTCCTCGTTTTCTAGGATGATGCCTGCTCCACTTCCAGATGAACTAGATGCTCAATCTATGAAAATGGTCCATTTGCATACCCCGCATGTTAGGGGAGATGGTGAGGTCATTTATGCCACAAAGTCGGCCAACACTTGGGCTTTAAGGGCCTTTCTGCCCTCGTACCAGATGTCGAACTCAAAAAGTTCTAATGACCATCTAAGCATCCTTTCTACCATGTCTGAACAATCGAGCAGCTATTTTACGGGCTGGTCTATTTGCACAATGATCCTGTAGGCTAGGAAGTAGTTAAAGGTAGAGAAAAACACAAGAAATGGGGGTTTGAATTGGGTTTTTAAAACTTTTCCCTTTTTGAAAAACTATTAGATAATACTATGCAAGAATATATAATTCTAGGAATATAAAGAGACACATTTAGTTTATCCAAGTTCACCTTAAACAAGGTTGCATCTTATCCACCCTCCTCAGATGATTTTGCCTTCAACAAGGACTTAATCCACTATAACCAAACTGATTACAAATGTACGGGCTACCCGCCAGTGACTAATAACTAAACAATGATCCACAATCATTGTCCCCTTAAGAATTCTGACTAACCCTGTCCCCTAAGAGGATTTCTCACAATGATCATCTGCTAGTGATCTCTTAAGAATTCTGACCTCTCTGATCCCTTAAGAGATATAGTGATCATTGGCCTTATAAGAATTGACCAATCATGGCCTCTTAAAAGGATTCCATCCATAATGACCAGCTGTCAAAGTCTACTCAAGTATACAGATCTTCACTCGATCCCTTGAGGCAACACCAATTCTAAACATAATTGTTTATGGAGATTACAATAATTCTTCTTAAAAGGAAATTACTCCTAGTTTAAATACCTGATAAAACATAAAAATGTTTAGCAAGATATGAATAATAACTCACTGCTTTTACATAATTCTACAAAGATCAATATAATCTAAGTTTGAGTGCGTCATCTTGTAGAGTTCTTTATCTTCATCTTATTCTTCTACTTCTTTCTTTTCATGTATTTTTTTATCTCTCATATCTGTGTTTGTGGACTTCATCGTCGTCAATATATCTGACTTCGTCATATATGAAATTAGTCCATAGATCTTCTTATATAGCCTTCAAAAAGAGTCGTCGTAAGGGTAGAAGAGTTTTTTCTCCTTCCAAAGGTTGATTCCCAACAGATAAATTCAAGAGAGCTTTGAAATAGTATGAAACATCACTTTCCTTAGCCTGCTGCTTGCATTTGTTAGCATAAGATCGTGGGAGACAACTTCTATGAATAGTACAACCAATATTATCATAATGGAATTTGTGGTGTACTGTTTGTACTGTATTCTTATTGACTAAGTTTCTTGATATTTATCTTCTGATGATGTACTTATGATTCTGAAGTATTAAGCTTGGAAGAGATTAATTACTTTGTCTTTGTTCTTCTGATGAATAACTGATGAGTAGTTCATAAACTAATTTGTTATTGTAACATAGGAACATCAGGTTTGTCAGAACCATGACTTGTCTTCAGAAATAATAGCAACATCTTTTCTTAAATATGAAGCTTGACTTCTGATCTTAGAACTAGTCTTGAAGGCGTATTTCTTATCTGATATGAGAGATGAAGATTATGTGAGAAGATGTTTCATTTCAGAATCTTTCATTAGTGGATTCTTGTCTTCAAATATATAAGCAACAACTTATCTGAGAAACAAGTCTTGTCGTTGTAGGTGAAAGCTTTTTTGAAGTTGATATCAAAAGCTTTTCTGATGTGTGGATCTTGAAATCAGATATTGTGGCAAAAACCTTTCTAATTCTCAAGTCTTTGAATTCTGAGCTTTGACTCTTTTCTTCTTACTGGATTGATTCTGATTGAAGAATGATAGTGATCCAGAAGATACTTCACTATTGGAGAGTTATAGTCTTTCAAATATTTAAACATTGTCTCAGATATACAAGCAACAACTAACCCGATGAACAATTTCTTTGTTTGTGAGTGAAAGATTTTCTGATCCACTATGTCTTGATCTGATCTTGATTTCTCATAATTAGCTTTTCTGAGCTGCATATCTGATGTCTGATTTCTGAAGCAAAAGTTTATATCAGTACTGTCATACCCCAAATTTTTGACCTAAGATCCCACCCTTTATTTGCATTATTGCATAACAAGTGTTAACGAGTGGTTTGACCTATTTTTTTTTGCCAATTCTTGAGTTAGATTTCAAAAATTTACAACTTCTTCAAATTTCGACATTTTTAAGCGGTTCTTTTTGCATATGATTCTCCTTGACATCATCTATAATTTCTCTTTACAAGTCAAGAGCTGATTATACTTTGAAAAGCCACGAAAAATAGAAATGTTAGAAGTCGTTTATGAATTTAGTTGAATTTGACTTTTATTGTGTTTTATTCATGATTTCTTTTCCATTTACAAAAAATCACAAAAAATCTACTTAGCATCATGTTATTTTTTTATTTACTATTTTTACCTCTTTACTAAAAAATTATCAAAAATATATTCTTTTATTAATTTAAATTTATATATTGGTATCATTTATTTAAAAAAAAAATCTAGAAAAATTTATATAAGTCCTTTTACTTTCTTATATGTATTTTATTTTTTATCTTTTAATTTTTACTTATATTTTCATTTATTTTAATTCAAGAAAAAAATCATAAATAGTTAATTTAATGTCTCTTTTATTTTCTATTTTTGTATTTATTATTATTACTAACACTTTTAGTTATTATTATTATTATTATTATTATTATTATTATTATTATTATTATTATTATTATTATTATTATTATTATTATTATTATTATTATTATTATTATTATTACTACTACTTTGTCCTTTTGTTTTTTTTGTGTCAATAAAGAAAAGTTAGGACCATTATAATGTATACAAACACTTCACATGAATTGTCAACTTGTACTTATCAATGACCAAGAATAATTCTCACACTTCACATGGATTGCCAACTTGGACTTATCAATGGCCAAAAACCATTCTCATAAAGTCACATGGATTGCCACATCAACACTGTCACCTCATTCACTCTATAAATAAGACATTTTTTTTTTTAATTTGGAAAAACAATACCATAAATCATTCACCAAACTAAGCCAAAACTCTCTTCTTCTTTTTTCTCTTCATTTTCTTTCAAGTCATTTCTTCCTTTTATTGAATAGGTAGGCTATTATACTTGTTCTTTATTTAATTCTATTACATTTTTACTCTTTATTTATTTATTTAATACCATAGTTATCACCATTTTATAAAGAAACTCTATTGATTCAAAATCAAGAGTTGAAAAGCCTTATTTTAAAATTTACACCCTTTTAAGCCAAAACCTCGACATTAGGTCATTGCATTTTCAAAACTTTTCATCTCCCCGATTCTTTTTGCAAACAAACTTTTAACCAAAAATACAAATATTTCAAAAGGTTCCTATAAGATACTATAAATACATAGGATGCTAGTACCTTTCCTTTGTATAACCAACCCCCGAATCTTCGATCTTTTCAAATACATTGTATTTTCCTTTACTTTTAGTATTTCACTTACTTTGCATATTTATGGGTTTTTTCGCACTTTCAAATACATTGTATTTTCCTTTACTTTTATTATTTCACTTACTTTGCATATTTATGGGTTTTTTTCGCACTTTTACCTTTTCCCTTGGAAATAATAAAGCGCGGTTGCGACTCTTGCTTATTTTCGAGTCAAGTTAATTAATAGCTCGATCTTCGATTTTCACCGCTACAAAATTGGCGACTTTGCTGGGGAAAAAAATTCTAAGTGGGTTAAACCTAATTTATTATATCTGTTTTGTTATTATTTCTTGTTTACTTATATATGGTATTTTATGGTTTCTTTGGGTGTTGATTACAACGGATAAGTCCTATACTCGGACTAAGTACACTTAAAATAGAACGGACGATATAGTCATGTTAACTTTGAGGGAGTAATCCTGAAAAAGGAGGCATGAGATCCCCCGATCAGTGGAGGCCCCTTTGACTGTAGTATTTGTTTACTGAGTAATCGGGAAGACATTGCTACTCTCGACCTGGGAGCCAGAGAAGCTGAGATCCGTAGAACCACTAACCCATCTTGGCCTTTTTAGATGTAGTGTGGAGACTATGACGGAGTAATCTAGAAGTAGTTATCACGTGATGCTGTACTCAGATGAGTTTTTCCTGTGAATATTGCTAATTACTGAGTAATTGGAGCGTTGGTAATATCCGAAGGAAAGATGTAGACTCTAGGAACCTTTTAGAACCTTGTTCGGCAGGTGATAAACCCTTAGTACATACCTTGCGGGTTGATTCTCACCCTTTGACTCCATGCTCGTGACGTTAAACCTTTCAACCTTGTATGTGTTTGTTGTATAGCCATACATTCATGCATTCATAAACATCATGTCATACTTATGACATACGTGGTCATTTCATTTATAGGGAAATTTATCTTTGATTCTCGTAGCAAGCTCATTACTCATAAATGGACACTAGAAAGATGAGTACCATCAGTTACAATGTTTGGACGTTAGTTCAAGTTCAGGTCACGAAGTCTAAAGATGAAGATCAACAAGAAGATTTTTACGGCCTTCAACTTCAAGAAGAGGTTGATCATCTGGAAAGCATTATTAGTATAAGGGTTGTATTCATCAAGGATCTAATTGAGAGATCAAAGATCGAAGCAACGCAGGAGATCTTTAGAAGGGCCCAAGAGTGGAGTAATGAGAATCTAGTTTGGGATACCCTTGCTGATGTAGAGTTTGAGGAAACATCTTATGGTTTATAATTTGTATTTTTGATGATCACCGTCAGGTCTGTTGATTGGGATCTCTTGGCTTTGTATCTTTGTAGCCTTTAGGATCTTAACTTTGTACTAAACTCATTTGTCACATTTTGTTGTTAATTATTTCTCGCTTGAAGCTTGAATCAAAATTTGAGGTCCTTAGAAATGAAGTGAACTTGCCATTTGCATAATCATGCATCATTCTACATTTTGGTCCTATAGTACAAAGCTCGTGCTAAGAGAAGATGGAAAATCTTGAACAAGAGAATCGCGAGCTGTGCGAAGAAGTTACTGCTTTGAGAGCTGGTATGGCCAATTTGACTGATTTGGTGGAATTGTTAGTGGTTGCTCAGAATCATCCACCACCTGCTCCTCCGTCTCCTCATGCTACTCAGCCACGACAAACAACTGTTTCTTCCGAGGTTCCTTCGGTTCCCATTTCTGTTACTCCAGTTACTGCTGCTCAATATTGCATGCTTAAGGGTTATCCATGTGGAATGTCTGAAAACTTCATGCCAGAAGGTTATAACTCTGATGCTCAAGCTGCTGCTATTCCTACACCTCCTGTGGTACACATTACTCCTGCTGCTAAAAATGAGACTTGTTACACTGCACCTCCCATGGTGAATGCCATGCCATTTGTTAATGATGAAGTTTATCGTCCTGTTCCTCCACCAAGTGAAAGTGTGGGTTTCTATGACCGATTGGATGACCTTTAGGATTAATTCATTGAAATGCAGAAAGAAATAAAGGCTCTTAGAGGGAAAGAGTTATTCAGACAAAACATCAGTGAACTTTACTTAGTTCCTAACATAAAAGTGCCAGCAAAGTTTAAGGTGCCATAATTTGAGAGGTACAAGGGCAACTCTTGCCCCCATAACCACATGGTGATGTATATCAGAAGGATGTCCACTCATATGGATGACCAATGTTTGCTTATTCATTTTTTCCAGGATAGTTTAACTGGTGCTGCTTTGAAATGGTATATGGGATTGGACAGTAGCTACATCCGCATATTCAATGATTTGGGTGAAGCTTTTATCAAACTGTATAAGTACAACATATTTATAGCACCTGACTGTGGCCAGCTGGAAGTGATGACTCAGAAAGATGAAGAGTCATTTAAATAATATGCACAAAGATAGCGTGAAGTAGTCTCCCAGGTGATCCCTCCAATAGAAGAGAAAGAAATGACAAATATATTCCTGAAAACTCTCAATTCCTTCTACTATGAGAAGATGGTTGCAAGTGCTTCCACTGATTTCGCTGAAATGATAAGCATGGGAGTCCGTTTAGAGGAAGTTTTCTATGAAGTACGCTTATCTAAATACGGGGACTCATCAAATGGTTCTAATAAGTATGGTGATAGTTATTCCAAAGAGAAAGAGAAAAACTCATACGCTATACTTCGTGGTAGGCAAGGCAAATCTTATAATAGGAATCAACAAGTTGCTTATATGACTCCAGTCGTCAATGTGGCTCTGACTGCTATTGCATATCAGAGGGAACCTCAACAAGGTAATCAAGGGCAAGGTCATCATAGGAAAATGATCTTTGATCCAATTCCAATGACATACACAAAGTTGTATCCTTCTTTGTTGAAGAAGAATCTGGTTCAAACTCGAGCTCAACCAGTTGTTCCTGAAAAACTGCCAAGACGATATAAGGTTGACACTTCCTGTGCCTTTCATCAGGATGCTCCTAGGAACAATTTGGAAGATTGCTTTTCTTTGAAGGTAGAAGTTCAAAGGTTTGTCTGAAGCGGTATCTTGTCATTTAAGGACATTGGCCCTAATGTTCAAAACATTCAGTTAGCAAAGCATGAATGAATCTCTGTTATTGGTAGTTCCAAAGTTTTGGAAATGTTTCCTTCAGTGCAAGTCCAGATAAGAGAGTTTTCTTAGTTTATTAGCATTTTTACTGATTCCTCATTTGTATTTTTTCTTGTTTATCATTGCACTGTTTGCATGTCAGAACTGGTTTTCATTTGAATGCTTAATCTTAAAACAACGAGTATGTTTGCCTTGAAGAAATTCATTTGTTTCAATCGTATTTGTTTTCAATTTTAAATTGCTTTATGATACCAACTTGTCATCCATTATCTTGCCTAGGCAAAGATTGAAGGGGGGATGATGATTTTAAAATGCAAAATTTCTGGTTGTATGCTTTTGGATAAAACCATGTTGACGATGTACATGCATTGTTTAAAATTCTCAAACACCGGAGATATAATGGAGTGAAACCCTTGTTAATTCCTTTGAGCCTTAAAGTAGGAGTTTCCTTTCTGTTTAGAAAAACCCTCAATTTTTAACCCGGGGTAGGGTAGTGTTCAGTTAATCGATTGATTATTCAAATCTCATCAAGAGTATGCATCTAAGGTTACAACAATGATTATCCTTCGAAAGGTTGAGGAAAGTCAAAACCACAATGGTCAATCTTCTCCTATAATTAGTGTGCATCAAGAGAAGACGATATCCCAATGGGTATCTGTGATACGGTGGGAGAACTGACTTGAGGTTTTGCGTTTTGTCGCAAATGTTTCGGTTTAGCAAGAGTCGCCACCGACTTTTATTTTATCCAAAAGGAAAGGTCAAAAAGCACAGGAAAGACCTTTGAGATGTTTTCTTGAGTTCGGGGGGTAGATTATGAAAAGGGAAGGTGCTAGCACCCTTTTCATCCATGGTTATCCATGGGCTCTTAGTCACTTGCTTAGATCACTTGCTTTGCTTTTACAATTGATTGAAATGGTGCTTTGTGTGGTTTTGAAAGTATTTTGAAAAGAGGCCATCGTTTAGGTGATCTTTGTAATGATTCTCGTTCGTAAGAATGTATACAAAGATGTTTGTCTTTTGAAAAATGTTTCAATGTTTTGTAAGTTGTTTGGAAATGTTTTGAAATGTGTGTGTTTGTTTGAAAATAGCAAGGATTGTTTGCAAATTGATCAAGTAACTAGGAGCATCTACCTACTCAAATGTCTTTCCTATACATTTTTATTCCTTTGACATTGTTGATTTACCATTGCTTTGGTAAACAACCCTATCTTTGGATGTTAAACGGGACGGGCGTGGGTCATCGTATGACCATGATAGCAATGGTGCCAAGTATCTTAGCTTGTTTGAGGGACCAAGATCATTTGTTTAGGCAACCCTTTGATAGTGTCATCGAGGGACTATGATATTTTGTTTTGTTTTGTTTTGCCAAGATACTTTCATGCATACCATGACCATTTATTTTAAGGCAACCAAGTGGGTGAAACCCTAGGGGTGCTTGTGTGTAATGCGTTGTCATTTTACATGCTTTTGTTTGTCTTGTATTAGGTCATTCTATTTGTTTGATTTTTGTCTTATCATGCAAACCCTAATTTTACTAAACATGTATATAGTGCGATAAATTGCGTAAAATAAATCTAAACTATTACAACAATTATTATGGGAGGGGGGATACAAGTTTTTGAATGGGGATATTTGCACAAAATAAAACCCTAAAATACTATTACAACCCAATTGAATTATTATGCAAATAAATAAATAAACTAGTATTTAAATATGCAAATAAAATGTAATTATGCAAAAAATATTTTGTATTTGTTTTATGTATGAGAAAATAAAATTATTTAAGTCCTAAAAATAAGAAAAAATAACATTATTATTTTTGAAAGGGGAAACCCTAATTTTTGATTAAAGAAAATAAATGTTTCCTATTATTTATTTTATCCATTTTTGTACAAGAAGTAATAATAAATAATATTATTAACAAATATTAAAAATTGAAATATGTATGAAAATAATTATTTTTATGTGTTAAATAATAAAATAAAAATATATAGTATTTTAAAATTGTATTTACAAATTTATTTAAGAAAATAAATTCTATAAACCTAATAAACTATTTTTTATGCCAAAAAAATAATAAAATAAAATGCAAAAAATAAAGAAATTATTTTTGTGATTTTTTATTGTTCAGAAAAAGAATTAAAAACAATAAATATAAAAATATAAAAATAAAAATGGAAAATAAAACAAATATGCAAAGGGGGTGTGGATATCAAGTGAGGCGGTATGGGAAGCAAAAACAGAAGCCCAAGGCGCGCCAGGCCCAGAACAGCTTCGTCCCTGTCCTCCTCCTTGCGCGCGTTTTTTTCAAAACCTGCAACTTGCTATTCTTTGCACAAAAACAAAAACTTGCAACATGAAACATATAGCATTTTTGATCACGATTCCAATGATATAAGATTCATAATCTAACTCTCAAAGATCAGGGAGAATTTATGCAGCCCTAATTTCTGACCTAATTTTTTCATGAACTTCAAGCTTCAAATTCTCACTACTCAGTTAATATAAATGACAACTATGCATATGTACAGTTTCACCATGTTAAGGACTACATCTTTGCTTCACAAATCAAAGCTTGAGGATTCCTAAATATAGAGATAGAGTTTTGAAAAATACCTTGTTCAGTTGAGTTTGGATATGGCAATGTAGGGACTTTGAGGGAGGCCTGAAGATCGTGTGAGATTCCTTGAAGTTCCCTCAAGCTATTCCAATGCTTAGCTTGCCTTGTGGATGGCTGAAACTTCCTACACAAGTCAACCTGCAACCTTCAAGTTTGAAAATGGTGATGTCTGAAATAGAGGTTACAGCAACAGGACAAGGGCTTGGATGGTTTGGATATGATGTGGATGAAGTGTTTCAAAGGTTGAAAGGCAAAACGCATGAGACAAAATTGAGTTGGCAAGGATTTTGCAGAAGCTGCCCTGTTTGGGCAGAAAAATGTGTTTTTGTGTTTTGGGAGAGTTTCAGATGTTGTGCATTCGTGTTCTAGCTTGCAACAAGTTTGTGAAGTTGTTTAGAATGAAGCCAAGTTCACCCTTTATCAGATGTACAAGTTCTCTACCTTTTGGCCACTTTTTTTGTTTTTGAAGAAAGGTTGAAGTGACTATGCCAAAGGCCTGTACAGGCTAGCTTGTGGGTTGCAGAGAGTTGGTGAACGATGCTTGATATCTGTGGACATTTCTTGTAACAAAGAAACAGGTCCATGGCTCAAGAATTGTAAAGTTGCAAAAAGCTTGCTTTATCAAAATGGCATTGTGCCCTTTATGCCATTTATGGATTTATTCTTTGTACAATGCTCCAAAGGTCCAAATAAAGCCATTAACCACTGAACTAGCATTTAATTATGGAGTGTGGAAGGGATTAGGACCTGTAATGCAAGGTACAAGCATGCTAGGATCTGATTTGCAACTTGATCTCATGTAAAAATGGCTTGAACAAAAGTGACAAAATGCCAACTTCCCTTCTTCGATTCTCCCTAACCACAAATGATCTTGGAGAGTTCTTGGAAATTTTGGAAATCTTGCAACATGCTCTACAATCCATCTTTAAAATGCAACTTGAGATACCTCTTGGAACTAGGTGAAAAGTGTCCATGAAGTTGGGTCAAAAACCTGTCTAAATTAGGGCAAATTTTCACCAAGTCTTTTAGTTCATGGACCCTTATTCACAAATTCATAACTTGATATCCAAGCATATTTTGGGAAAACTTTGTGAATAAAAATTGTAGATTTCATGGAGGACTACAACTTTCATGTTGGAAGTTTTCTTTGAATCCAATTTCATCATGGTGAAAAAGTTGTGAAAAGTTGGGGAAAAATAAGAAATTTTCCACACTTAGAAAAATTCTAAGTTATGAAAAATTTCAAATTAAAACCCTAATTTGAAATTTTATGTTTCTTGGTCAACAAGTTTCACATTTTGAAATATCTTGATGAATTATGACCCTTGACACTTGATTTTGACCAAAAAGTCAAAGTTTGATTTTTCAGTGTACAGTTGACTTTTGATCAGTTGACTGGAAAATTCATCTGTCAATCCAATGAACTTGAGATATTTTTGAACTATGTGATTAAGTCAAGATGATGCTATTGAGTCCTTGAAATCATGCTTGAACCCAATTGGTCACTGGCTAGGTTAAAAATCAGAAATTAACCTTCCACAATCAAAACCCTAATTTTGACCATTTTGCCCTTTTGATGATTTGATCAAATTTCCTGAGGAGTTATGATCCAAACTTGATCAAATGGTACATATGAGTCTAAAATGTTGTTGTGGATCAAAATTTATGAAGTTTGACTGTAAATTGGCCACAATTGACTTTTCCCCCAATATAGTTGATTTTTAGGTCAACTGTCTAATTGACTGGGCAAAAATGTGATTCAAGGCTTGAAACTTGGTATGAGAAATCTTAGGGGTCCAAGATGGTGTATGAAATTCACATGAAGCATTGGTGGTCCAAAAATCCTTATGCAAACTCAAACCCTAATTTTGGGGTATCAGTGCAAGGGGATGTCTTGAGCTGAGCAAACCCTAAATTGGTCTTGAGTCCAAGAAGTCTTGTGAGGAAAATATTGATAAAATGAAAGGGAAAATTTTGGGGTACAACAGCTGCCCCTGTTCAATCTTCTTGAACCTGAAGAGTTAGATTTGCGAGCTTTGTCGTTCGTGACTCGAAGGTAAAAGATGATTGGACACTAGAGTGCCCGTAAATTTGCACTCGTCAAAATATAGTTGAGGGAATGGGCTTAAAGATTACATTTGGAGAGGTGATAGAATCTTGTTAGAGATGGGCTTGTAGATGCCATCCAAGAATGTTTGTTGAGTTGTAAGTTGTAAGTCAAAAGAATGAGTATTCAGAATGGTGTCCGTGTCTGGAACGTATCTGAGCTGTATCTGGAGACTTGAATCTGCATGAGCAAGGGAATAGCAGCCGTGTCTGGAGCGTATCCGAGCTGTAACTAAATTTGAATATGAACGAATAACAAAATGACTTCTGTGTCTGGAGTGTATCTGTATTGTATCTGAATCTGAAATCTGAATGAGCAATAGAATAGCATCCGTGTCTGGAGCGTATCTAAGCTGTATCTGAATGAGTAACAGAGTAACTTCCGTGTCTGGAGTGTATCCGTACTGTATCTTGAAGTTGGAATCTGAATAAGCGACAGAATGGCATCCGTGTCTGGAGCGTCTCTGAGCTGGGGAAAATCAGAATAAGTGACAGAATGACAACCGTGTCTGGAGTGCATCTGGATTGTATCTGAAAGTTGGTGTTTGAATGAGTAACATAATGAATTTCGTGTCTGGAGTGCATCCGTACTGTATCTGGACTTTGAATTCTGAATGAGTATCAGAATGGCATCCTTGTCTGGAGCGTATCTGTGGTGTAGAAAATCAGAATAAGTGACAGAATGGAAACCGTGTCTGGAGCACATCTGGACTGTATCTGAAAGTTAGTGTCTAAATGAGTAACATAATGACTTCCGTGTCTGGAGTGCATCCGTACTGTATCTGGACTTTGAATTCTGAATGAGTATCAGAATGGCATCCTTGTCTGGAGCGCATCTGTGCTGTATCTGAAATCTTTTGAACGTTTGTTAAAGATAGCTGTTAATCTTATCCTGAAAAGGGTAAAATGTTAGCTGAAACACAAAGTTATGTTGCATGAAATGCATGATGCAATATATGTGCTTTATCAATGTTTATGATTATGAATGTAATGTATGCGCATGTAAGCTGATTTGCTGTATTGCTGAGGAAAATAAATCCTTGACAGCTGCCGGGGAAAATAAATCCTTGACCGCTGCTGGAGATTCAAAATCTTTGATTGCTGAGGATGAGAAATCCTTGGCGACTATTGGGGATAATAAATTCTTGATGACTTTCTTGGGGATTACATAATGGGAATCCTTGTTCTACTGGAGAATAGAGGAAACTCTGATGACTTCTGCGAGGAATTAAGAATGAGAATCTTCATTCTGGTGACTTCACTGGGGAGTAATAAAAACTCTGAGGAAGAAGGCTTATTGCTGGGGAGTAGGTCCAGGATTTTGGATTATCTGCCACCCTACTAGGGAATTATCCTAGGTTGAGGAGAAACAAAAGTTAACTGTTATCTGGTTGTTTTTCAGACTTCAAGATAACTTACTGGGGAACTTGGAGAAAACTAAATGGTTTCTGCTGGGGATTGATAGTTGGAAATCTTGACTCGACTGGGAATAGGAGGTTTCAGCTCCGTTGAGGATTTGTAGTTCAAAGTTTTGGCTCCGCTGGGGATTGGGAGTTTAAGGTTTTAACTCTGATGGGGATTAAGGGTTTGAAATTTTTAGTTCCGCTGGGGACCTAGATGATGTACGATAGGGATTGCCTCTGGAATAGCCGAAAGACATTTTCCTATCCTTTCAACCTGTCAGTAATTGTTCTTTTTTATCCTGTTTATTTGTAAACAGTAATTATGTTCAAATGTATATGTTCATTAATGAATCATTGGACGTTTTTGCAAATAAAACACAAGTGTAAAAAGAAAAAGACAAATTGTTTTATGTACTTTGAAAGAGATATCTTTGTATTAACTTTGAATAAGTGTTTTGTACAAAGGAAACAGGCATCCTAGTAAGAGGATGGTGTCGTAAAAGTAAGAAAAATTTTATACAAAGAAAGATAGCCATGTATAAAAATCCCATGGGGTTCCCATTCTGCTATAGCCTTCGTATCTCCGAATATCTTGTCCATTCGTTGCTTCGTCCGAAGATGATTGGATTGATCAGAAGCTTCAGGTTTTTCAGTGAAGAGATTATCCTTAAAGTGATCCGACGAGACATAGTCATACGCTTTAATTCCCTAACTTTTTCCTGGACCTCCCTTTCGGGTTTTCAATCCACCAGGAAACCCTTTTTTGCCCAAGTCGCCCTTTCGGGTTTTCAACTTTCCGGGTGTACAAATTCTTGTTGTTTTATCCCTAATTTTTGCCTGAACCGCCCTTTTGGGTTTTCGATTCACCGGGATGCCCTTGTTTTGCCTAGGTGTGTCAACCTAGCGGGTCTTTTATGCGTAGTATCTTTTGACTGTGTCTGCATTCGCAGGGTGCGGCAGATCATCACCGTCCATGGTGGTTAAAATCATTGCCCCAACAGAAAAGATGTTCTTGATTACAAATGGTCCTTCATAGGTAGGAGTCCATTTGCCCCTGGGATCACTTTGTGGCAAGATGATGTGCTTGATCACAAGATCTTCGACTTGATACACTTGTCGTCTGACTTTCTTGTTGAAAGCCTTGATCATCCGCTTTTGATACGTCTGACCATGGCAAACAACAGTAAGTCTCTTTTCATCAATTAAGTTCAACTGATCAAGTCGGGTTTGAATCCAATCGTCTTCACTCAAGCCTGCATCCTTCATGATTCTTAAAGAGGGGATCCGAACCTCAATAGGTAAAACAACTTCCATGCCGTAGACTAGAAAATAGGGTGTTGCCCCAGTTGACGTGCGAGCCGTGGAACGGTACCAGTGGAGAGCAAACTGTAGCATCTCATGCCAGTCCTTGTAGGTGACTGTCATCTTTTGTATGATCTTTTTGATATTTTTGTTCGCAGCTTCGACTGCACCATTCATCTTTGGCCGATAGGGTGATGAATTGTGATGTTGAATTTTGAACTGCTCGCACAAGGTGGTGATCATAATATTGTTAAGGTTTGTACCGTTATCAGTGATGATCCTTTCGGGGATACCATACCGACAAATAAGATTCTGCTTGATGAAGCGGGCAACAACATTCTTATTGACAGATGCGAAGGAAGCTGCTTCGACCCACTTGGTGAAATAATCAATGGCCACTAGAATAAAGTGGTGTCCATTGGAGGCTGTAGGCTTGATCTCTCCAATCATGTCGATTCCCCACATAGCGAATGGCCAAGGAGCTGTTAAGACATTTAGAGGAACCGAGGCACGTGTACCTTGTCTGCATAGATTTGACATTTATGACAAGTACGAGAGTGTTGGTAGCAGTCAGCTTCCATGGTAGACCAGTAATAGTCTGCCCTTAGAATCTTCTTAGCCATTGTATGCCCACTAGAGTGAGTGCCAAATGTACCTTTATGCAATTCAGCCATAATCCTTTCAGCTTCAATCTTGTCCACACAATGGAGCAGAATAGAATCATGATTGCGTTTATACAGGACGCCATTACTTAGGAAGAACTTAGCTGAGAATCTCCTTAAGAACTTTTTGTCGTTGACTGTAGCTCCTTCAGGGTATTCTTGAGCCTCGAGATACCTTTTGATTTCATGAAACTAGAGTCGGTCCACTACTTCTTCAGTATTAATCTCGTGACATTGTGCAGGTTCGTCCATCCGTTCAATGGTGATTTGGGGAGCCTCATTATCCCAATCAAGTTTAAACATGGATGACATTGTAGCTAGAGCATCTGCTAGCTGATTTTCTTCTCGCGGGAAGTGCTCGAAGGTAATCTGCTCGAAATGTGGTAACAATGTCAAGACAAGTTCTTTGTAAGGGATGAGGTTTGGATGCTTAGTGTCCCATTATCATTTGATCTGACTGATGACCAAAGTCGAGTCCCCAAACACAATTATAGATTTGATTCCCAAGTATATGGCAGCCTTGAGTCTAAAGATGCATGCTTCATACTCTGCCATGTTGTTCGTACAGTTGAAGCAAAGTCTGGCGGTGAAAGGAGTATGGCATCCTTCTGGGTATATGAGCACAGCACCGATACTGTTACCAAGTGTATTGGAGGCCCCATCAAAGTACAGGGTCCATCGGGATCCTTGTTCAGGTCCGTCATATGGTCTGAAATCCTCAATGTTGTCCAATGTCATGATGTCTTCGTCAAGAAAGTCAAACTTCATGGATTGGTAATCTTCTACAGCTTGATGGGCCAGATGATCAGCTAGCACACTTCCCTTTATAGCTTTTTGGGTCGTGTACTGTATATCGTATTCTGTCAGGATCATCTTCCATCTAGCTATCCTTCCAGATAAAGCAGGCTTCTCGAAGATGTACTTTATCGGATCCATCTTAGATATCAGTAGAGTGGTATGAGTCAACATATACTGTCTTAGCCGGCGAGCAGCCCATACCAAAGCGCATCAAGTTTTCTCGAGCAGTGAATATCTGGTTTCACAGTCCGTAAACTTTTTGCTAAGGTAATAAATGGCATGCTCTTTTCGGCCAGACTCGTCATGCTGCCCCAGTACGCACCCCATTGAATTCTCTAGGACGATCAGATACATGATTAGCGGTCTTCCCTCAACGGGTGGCATCAAGATAGGAGGCTCTAGCAAATACTCCTTGATTTTATCAAAAGCAATTTCACAGTCATCATTCCATCTAACTACCTGATCTTTCTTCAACAGCTTGAAGATTGGTTCACAAGTAGATGTTAGGTGAGAAATGAACCTAGCAATGTAGTTTAGGCGTCCCAAGAAACCTCTGACCTCCTTCTCAATGCGAGGAGCAGGCATTTCTTGTATAGCTTTGACTTTGGCAGGATCAACCTCGATGCCTTTGTTGCTGACAATGAAACCCAAGAGTTTACTGGACCAGACTCCGAATGTGCATTTGTTAGGGTTTAACCTTAGCTTGTACTCCTTCAACCTGACAAACAGCTTTTGCAAGTGATCAAGGTGTTCTTCTTCAGTTTGTGAATGGGCTATCATGTCATCTACATAGACCTCTATCTCATGATGTATCATATCATGAAACAAAGCTACCATGGCGCGTTGATAGGTTGCCCCGACATTCTTCAGTCCGAATGGAATTACTTTGTAGTAGAACGTACCCCACTTTGTAAAAAATGTAGTTTTCTCCATGTCCTCAGGTGCCATTTTGATCTGGTTATAGCTTGAGAATCCGTCCATGAAAGAAAATACTTTGTGCTGAGCTGTATTGTCAACCAGGATGTCGATGTGCAGAAGTGGAAAGTCATCTTTAGGGCTGGCCTTGTTTAAATCTCTGTAATCCATGCACATTCTGACTTTTTCATTCTTTTTAGGCACGGGCACAATGTTAGCAACCCATTATGGATAGGAAGTAACAACTAGAAATCCAGCATTGAACTGCTTCATAACTTCTGCTTTGATCTTCTCTGACATGTTAGGTCTTATGCGGCAGACTTTCTGTTTCACTGGTGGACAGTCTTCTCTTGTGGGTAGACGGTGTACCACAATGTCTGTATCGAGTCCTAGCATGTCTTTGTATGACCAGGCAAAGATCTCAACATATTCATGCAACAGCTGAATTAGGCACTCCCTGACACTCGGCTCTAGGTTGGCACCCACTCTGATTTCCTTTTTGTCTTCCTCTGTACCCAAGTTGATTGTGTCTAACAGCTCCTCATGAGGCAGAATAACTTTTTCCTCTTGTTGTAGAAGTCTGGCCAGTTCCCCTGGCACCTCACAGTCTTTCTCACCTTCGTATTCGGCTTGGTAGACCAGATCTTCAGAGTCACTGAAGGCTATAGCAGTATTGTTACCCATGGGTTCCGGAGTGGAAGGGTACCTGCATTTGTGAGTGTGGGTGTGCGTAAAGGTATAGCCATCTTAAAACAACAAAATGTAAAAGAAAGACAATGAGCACAAAAGGTTTATATATGAAAAGCATCCATGATTCATTAAAATGACATATGAAAATGAAATAAGAACCCTTACAAATGGACCTATGTGCCTCGGGTAAGACACAATGTTGAAAAAGTACGAATTGTTTGTGAATTATTACAGATCCAACAGAAATGGGAAAGATAAATTACTGCGGTATGAAAGTAATCGGAACAAAGTCTTTTGCTTCCCAGTTGCACAGTCCTCCGCCAACAGTAGGAAAAATCCAGTCTTCCAGGCTGCCCTATTCTTCACTGTCCTCTAGTGCATTAACCCCTTGGTGGCTGATCTTCACAGGTGGCTCTCTGGCACGGGCGTGGTGCACGACTTTCTGAGCAGTTGAAGTAAATCCCAGGCCAAATTTGTCTGATTTGAAAGGAAAGTCTGGAAGCTGACCCCAGATAGTGGACCCGCCTTCTTCCACTACTGCCTTTGCATCCTTTAAAGAAGACATCCGAGGTACATGCCTTGTGATCACAAGAGTTGAGGATACCGCTTTAGTTGTTGCTATTTACTAAGAAACTTCTTCAAAATGTTGGAAAGGGGTCTCAATGAACTCGCCATCCAATTCTACATATCGGAAAGAATTTAGATGACTAATCATGTATTCCTCTTCACCATGGACAATTATGATTTTCCCTTGGACAGGGTACTTCAGCATCTGATGTAAAGTCGAGGTGACCGCACCAGCATTGTGAATCCAGGGACGCCCTAACAAGCAAGAGTAAGAAGGACGGATGTCCATCACGTAGAATGTTGAATTGAATGTCTGGGTACCCACCTTGATCGGGATGTCCACCTCTCCGTGGACCATCCTTTTAGAGCCGTCAAATGCTCTCACAATGATGTTGCTGGGTTTTAAAGTTAGCCCCTCACAATCCAATCCGTCCAAGGCTTTCTTTGGAAAGACGTTCAAGGATGATCCAGTATCAACCAAAACATGGGCTAGGGTGGTTCCCCTACACTCCACTGAGACGTGTAGTGCGTCGTTATGTTTTCTCCCTTTGGAGGTCAAGTCTGCATCAGAGAATCCTAGGCCATTGTAAGCTGTTAGACTGGCTACACACTCTTGGAATTGATCTGCGGACGTCTCTTGCGGAACATGAGCCGTCTTCAGAAACTTTACCAAAGCTTTAGCATGTGCCTCAGAGCACAGCAGCAGGGCTAACATAGAGATTTTGGAGGGGGTCTGCCCCAGTTGTTCTACCACATCATAATCACTTTTCTTAATGATCCTCAGGATTTCTTCCATCTCCTTCTTGGATGTTGTGATCGGTGGATCTGGAACTGACTGTTTAACGTTGGTTCGCGAAATGTCGCGGAAGCAAGAGTCGCCACCGTCTTTTATTTTCTCCAAATGGAAAGGACAAAAGCACAGAAAAATTCCTTAAAGAGATTGCTCTCGGTTCGGGAGGTAAGTTATAGAAAGGGAAGGTGTTAGCACCCTTTCTATTCATGGTTATCCATGGGCTCTTAGATACTTGCTCATTGTGTTTTCAAAAATGGTTTGTTTGCTTTTCAACTGTGGGTTTAAAAAAAGTTTCTTTGAAAATTCCAGTTCGACTCTTGTATCGGTCCTCAAGAGTGTTTGAAAAATTGCTTTCGAAAGCTTTTTGAAAAGGTGTCGGTGTGAAAAGTCTTTTTGAATTTGTTTTGAGATTAGAGCAAGTATCCACGAGAACCTACCTACCCTAAGGAATTCGTCTGTGTAAATGTCCTTTAAAGTAGTGCCATCCCACCATTGAGAGGTAGGTAGCACCACTATTGGAGGTGTTCGGGTCAATTCGGGGTTCGGGACATGGTGATCACCGGAGAAATAGGAAGACACCTTAGAAGCTACCCTCATGCCAGGTTCCCGGATCATGAGGACTTACTAAGACATCCTCTACTCGACGATCACCTTTCGAGGCAAGGCAACAGTGAGGCGTACCCTAGGGGTGGTGTGTGCGATTTGTGTGTCGTTTTCATTTGCATTTATCTTGTCATGTTATTGGTGTTCTAGCGTTTGTTTTTATTTTGTCCATACATTCTTTCATGCTTTTGATTAACAATTAAAAAGTTGCGAGAAAAGTAAATTCTAAGCTATTACAAAAGGCGCGGGTCCACATCGCCAAAAGTTTCTCGAACCCGATTTGACAGAAAATAAATAAATTAAAAGTGCGAGAAGTAATTTACATGGCTTCGGGAGAGATACATAAGTATTATAATGAAATAAAATAGACACACGAATTAATGAGAATTAAACGGAACGAGGGCGTTGGACCCTTTTTGCGAAATCAAATTACATGAAATTAATTAATAAAAAGAAAGAACTTGTTTTTTGTTGGTATTTTATGCTTTTTAAGATTTAATATGAAAAAGGGAGAATTAATTAAAATCAAAGTAAGATGCAAACCCTAATTCTAGTTATTTTTTAATTTATTAAGAAATATTGAAATCTTTAAACTAAATTAAACCTAATTTTTACATGCAAATTTGATTATAAAAATAAATAAAATAAATATTTAATTATTTGAAAGAAAAATAAAAAGGGTGAAAAATTATTAATTAAACCCTAGTTCTACATTTTTTAGATTTTTTATCAAAAGAATTAAAATTAACCTAATTTAAAACTAAATTTAATTACATGCAAATTTATTCATGAAAATATTAAAACAAAAATATTTATTGTGTTTTTCCTTTTTTCTGATTTTTTTGTGATATTTTATATTTTGTGAAAATAATTAATTTAATTAAACAAAACAATTATTAATAAGAATAGAAATAATGCAAAGAAGAAATATTAAAAAAAAAGCAAACCTAGGGGGGTGTCAGTCCCCAACATGGAGGTTAAGTCCAAGCATTTTGAGCCCAATTCAATTCCTGGCCTTGTGGACTTTTTTATTCACGTGCAGAGGCGTTGACTGGGATCCACTATGTTCCTCAATTCTTAGCCTTGTGATTGTTGAAGCTGGGCACGTGGACGCTTGATTTAGGAAGATGTACGGTGCGCTCCACTTTCGAAACTGCATATGAACATGTATTGCAAAATAATATGGAAATAACGTAGACCTGGGGCTCGAACCCAGGTCAGGACTGTTGCTACCACTATGCCTTGCCAGCTGAGCCAATTCACATATGTTAATATATAATAACTAACAAATATAATAAATGAAAACAAGCGTTAGTGGGGTTTCTGCGCGCGAAATTTAAAAGGACCAACCAACGCACGCCACGAATTCATCTTCCTCGCGTGTTTTATTTTTTTTCCTGAAACAAGAACGCATTGGCCACGGTTTTCAAGCGTTCTCCTAGGCCACTTTCCAGAAAATAGCGATTAGCACTCAGGCACTCATAAATTGAGCGCGAGGGTGGGTTTAAGATCGCCTGAGTACGCTGAAGCGAATGGTATAACTCATGTGTTCCAATTTTTCCTTGTTTTGAAATCCCTAATTTAGAATCCTGTAAACCCTAAAAATCAAACATGGCATAATCGTGTGTAGCACATAAAAATACAATTAAATGTATTGGTTAGCTTCAGAACTTCATAATGAACATGAATCAAGTATTAAAAATTACAAAGGATGCGTAAATCATGATGCGCGATTATGAATTTTTCTTGGTACAGTTTGCATTCGTATTACCAATTCCTTGAGTCTTGATGGATGTTAGTGATTGGAATATGTCAAGTGATGCTTGAGGAAGCTATTGGAACAAAAATTCTGCCTTGAATCGCCCTAGAAGTGAGTTTTCAGAATTGACTTTTTTGAGAAAAATTTCAAGTTTTACAATGGCTCTTGGGCGCAGCTCAGTGTGTATTCTCATTAGGGTTTCCTTTAGGCTTATGTGGTGAGTCCATTAGGTCAAGAAAAGTAGAACAAATCCAATGCAATGATGGTTTTTGAAAATTTGATTTTCTAAGATTTTCTCAATCTTTTTCCATGTGCTTTTTGATACAAATCAGCTCCAATTGCTCCAACTCTTTCCATATTGACTTATGCACGAAATCTTGAGAGTAAAACATGCACAAAAAGATTTAAAACTTTAGGTTAGCATTTTTCATACATTTATTTTGATTTAAATGAATCATTATAAATAAAAATTCAAATAAATAAATAAAAAATGAATAAAGACTTCCCTTTGGGCCAAGTAGTCGTGCATATGCCATGGATGATGATTTGTGGAAGAAAAATGGGCCCATTAGCAATTTTAGGTCATTTGAATCAATGTTGACTTTTCAAAATATCCAAAACTTTCCCAACTTCCACAAGGCATAACTTGCTCAATTTTTAAGCTTTTCTCATGTTCTTGGACATTTTGGAAAGTTCTTTGAGTCCTATAATCAATGCCTTTGGTCCCATGTCATTTTGATTTACCAATCTCAAGTTATGGCCTTTGACTTAAAGTCCCTTTTTGTTGACTTTTGAAAATGACCTATAATGTTGAAATTGATAACTTTTTGTGAGAGCATTTCTTGGACTTGAAGTATGAAGATGAGTTGTAGGAAATGTCTTTCTCTTCAAAATGAGCTTTGGATGGAATTTTTCTGATAATCCATGTGAAAGTTATACCCTGGTCAATTTCAGTTGACTTTTTCAACTGTCCAAATAAGGAAACTTTTGCATTTTGGTGATTTTTGAGCCAAACTTTGAGAATCATGATCAAGCATTGATCAAATGATGTTTGTGGCTTCAAAATGATATGTTGACCAAAATTTTGAACTTTTGACTGCCAAATGACCATTTTGCCCCTACAGTTGTCTGTAGTGCAATTAGGGTTTCTGACTGTGCAATTTGGTGCTGAATGTCTTGAAACTGGATATGAGGATGCTTGACCATATTTGTAGGCATATGAGACTTGATTGGACCTTTGAAAACTTCAATCTCTTGATCAGAACACAAACCCTAGTTTTGACTGTATAGGAGACCTTTGCACTGTGTAACCCTTGGGGAATTTTGCAGCTTGACTTGGCAATTTCTTGAAGAATATGGGAGGACAAATTTTGGGGTACAACAGATGTCTCAGGAATAACTAGTGATTGAACCTTCGTCAAGACAGGCTCCTCTTGAACATTCTTTCCTTTATTCTTGCCAGCGGAAGTAGGGATGGGAATTGTATTGTCGATGTTGGTGGGTACACTTGCAGGTGTAATTACTGGTACAACTGTAATCTTCGGAACGGCCACGGGTCCAGAGACTGCCTTTGGAGGCGCAATCTCTGGAGAGAAAATTCTCCCACTGTGGATAATTTTGCTTGTTCCGGCAATGTTACTGATGTAGGAATTGTCTTCTTCAGAAATCTCTTCATCGACAGTCTGTTTAATCTGTTTGACACCATGGTAGTAGATTTCTCCACCATAGTTCCATGGTACCATTTTATCTGATTTTTATGGGGCTGGCCCGAGCATTGTTATCTTCAACGGAGTAGTCATAGGAGCGGATGTAATCCTAACAGGTTTTTTAGGAACCCTGGAAGGATTGGCATATATGGTTATTATTGAAACTTCTGGATCTGGAATGGGTGAAACAGGAGCTTTCTCAAACAAAATTTCTTGATTATCGATCAATTGTTGGACACCTTTCTTCAACAGAGGGCAGTCAAATGATGAGTACAGGCAAGTATGGCAATCTTGGTCACAACCTGGGAACACCCCAGCTTTCAATAAATTCAACTTGATGGTTAGGAGAGGAGTTAACAGTTCATCCACAGTAGAAACAAACAGATCTTCTTCCATAACATTGACATTGTGTCCATGCCTATGCATTGGAGCGGAGATAACATTTGGTTTTTCAGGAGCTTCAAATTCAACTTCCTTTGCGTCAATCAGATCTTGAATCTTGTTCTTCAGAGCCCAGGAGTTGTTGGTGTCATGCCCTGGACTTTCTGAATGGTAAGCGCACCTGGCACTCAGATGGTAGTATGGAGATGCAGTATTTGGATTTTTAGGGGCCTCTTTTAGCATGGCCAAATTCAACTTCAGTAGATGTGGTAGGACTTGAGAAAGAGTCGTGTTTATCTTGGTGAATTTCCTTACAGGCCTTTCCACCCTTTGCTGGTTATTTCTCGGTTGATCGTTTCTCGGCTGATTATTTCTTGGCTGGTCTGATGCAGACTTTTGAATCATAACGGCCCCCACTGTTGGTCGCCGTTCGGTTCTTCCCTAATTTCTCTATGCATAGACATCAAACACTTCCTTCTTTCTACTGAAGGGCTTTTTTGCAACAGCAGAGGTAGACGCGTCCTTCTGAATTTTCCCGCTCCTAATACCGGCTTCCACCCTCTCGCCAATTAGAATCAACTCAGTGAAACCTACAGAGGAGCTTCCAATCAGGTGATTAAAGAAAGGACCTGACAGAGTCCCCAAGAACATATCCACTAGCTCTCTTTCAGATAAAGGTGGTTGCACCCTTCCGGCTAAATCCCTCCATTTTTGGGCGTAGTCTTTGAAGCCCTCATTGGACACTATAGCCATACTCTGGAGTTGAGTACAGGTTGGTGCTAAGTCGGTGTTGTATTGATACTGTTTATAGAAGGCGGCTACCAAGTCTTCCCAATTATGAACATCAGACCTCTCCAACTGGTAGAACCAATCCAGCTGTGTCCCTGACAAACTGTCCTGAAAAAAAGTGAACCCACAAGTCCTTGTCCGCAGAATGTGGCTGCACCTTTCTGACATATGAACAGAGGTGCATCTTGGGACAAGAAACCCCATCATACTTAGCAAACAAAGGTACTTTAAACTTAGGAGGGATTACTATTCCAGACACCAACCATAGTTCCTCAAAATCCAGCCCAGGTACTCTCTGTACTTCCATAGCAGCTAGACGCTCTTCCAAATTTTTGTATTTGTCATCCGCCAGAGGGTATTGTTGTTCGGAGTAATCCTCTTCCTCCTCTTCTTCTGCTTCAGAATCATATGGTACTGCTGTCTCTTTACCTTTTCTCTCTCCTTCCTCAGAGGTTGATGAAAATTCCAAAGTCCATCTGGCTTGTCCTTGGAACCTTCTGCCGATAAGAACCACCCCAGCTGGCTTATTTTTCTTTTTCTCTTTTTCTTTTTCTAGCAGAGTCTTGAGCTCCTCCTGCCCCTTGGCCAGAGTCAGGAGTAACTGTTGGAATTGTGAATTCTGAGCTTGCAAGTCTTTAACCCTTTGTTCAATATCCATCTTGCTGAAATAAACAGCAGAGAGATGAGGAAACTTCTTGCAAAGACTGTTTATGCATATGATGAATGATATGTATTCATGTAATGCTTTCAAGGATTTGAAAATTCAAATTTGTGTTAAACAAAAAGGAACAAACGTTATATTAATAAAATAGAATTTGTTTACATCAATGCCCCTAGGGAAAAATAGTACAAAATTCTAAGATAAAAAGACGTTGCGCATCCTCTTTGGTGCAATGTAGGTGTTGAGAGTCTGCTCTTCATGGAGTAGTCGAGTGAGTTCTAAAACCTTCTTCTCGCTTGCGTAGAATTGGGCTTCAAAAGTATCACGTTCTCCCTTGAGCTGTACCCAACTCCTTTGTAGATCTTCTAGTGATGTTGGCATGTCAGGATGTAGGAGGGTGTATGGAACCTCTCCTTCCTTAACAGGCTCTATAATCACTGGGAGAATAGAGGGGTAAGGCATCATAAGACTTTGGGCGCGGATTCATACCCACTTGAGGTAAGGCTCAAGAGGGATGGAATTCTTGTGTCCCAAGGTCTTACTGTCTACCTTGTTGGGCATCCTCCAAGCTCAGACGAACCTTTTTCGGAGTCCTTGATTGTCATTGTCGAAGTCAAAAACCAAACCTTTGAACTAGCATGTCATGTGGGCCATCCCTTCAGGCATAACCAAATTGTCTTAGAGCCAAGCGGGGGTTGTAGGTGATGCCTTCCCTAATGCCAAGTAGAGGGACATTAGGGAATTCCCCACAACGGTCGATGATGATAACATTCTCTCTGGATCGAGAACACCAATGAATATATAAATCTGTAAGAGTCATAAATCATTATGACCACCTCAAACCTTGCTCATTATTTAAAACTGATTGGGGAAGATGAGAAATAAACCATCTTGCCAGTAGAGGAGTGCAACACATGATAACACCTCTTTTTCTCATTGTTCGAGTGTGAAAAGAGTGCAAGATATCTCCAAGCAATGTAGGCACCGGGTTGCGAGACATGAAGATTTTGACAACACTCACATCTATGAGTTGGTCAGGATTAGGGAACAAGACCATCCCATAGATGAGAAGAGCTACAATCTCCTCAAAAGCTTGTAAGTCCAAGGAATTCCAGCAGCTTTGTGCCTTCTCAAACAATTTTTTTTCCAAGAAGCCTTTGACACCACTTCTAGTTTCCCAATGGGTTGTGACATCAGATGAGTGCAAGTGCAGGGATTGAGCAATCTCTTATGGCTTTGGATCTCTTTCCGTACCATTGAAAGGTAGTTGATTGAGAATAGGAATCCTCAAGAGTTTAGAAAATTACTCCAAAGTAGGCACAAGCTGGTAGTCAGGAAATGTGAAGCAGTGATGCAAAGGGTCAAAGAACTGGAAAAGAAATTTCGTCATGTCTTCCTCTGTGTTGGAAGTGACTAAGTTGAGAAGACGACCATGCCTCTCGGTGAATGGAGAATTCTCAGGAATCCTTGAAGCTAGCTCCTTGAGTTGTGGATGAATTCTTACAAGGTTGACTTGAATGGTTTTCCTGCGAAGTGAATCCATGACCTACAAAACAGGAACAAAGATGAATCTCCAAAATCCTTGAAATGGTTAGTGGATGCATATGATGTTCATGATGTCCATGATGTTATGCACAAGTATATATGTACAAGAAAATCATACAAGTTCCTAGTTTAGGCATGCATGGGGTTTCATAGGTAAGTACCCACTTGAAGTTTAGATGGCTCAACCTGTCCTAGAAATAGTAACCGGGTTCTAAGGAGCTCAATTTCACTGGATTGTTTCCTTGTTCATTATTTCAATTCAACCTCTTTACCGGCGACCGAAATATTCCAAGGAACCAACCCTCAATGAGTGTAGTATCGAGTATCTACCAACTTCAGACTGCACCAAAGCCGGTCATCTCACTACATCCTAAAAGGCCAAGTTGGTCAAGTAAAGGTTCTAGAAGTTCGTTAGTGCTTCATGACATCACTCAGCGGCCCCGTATTCTCTTTGATTGGATATGGCAATGTAGGGATAGGGTAATGTAGGGACTTTGAGGGAGGCCTGAAGATCGTGTGAGCTTCCTTGAAGTTCCCTCTGTATTCGTTAGAGTTTTGAAAAATACCTTGTTCAGCTGTGTTTGGATATGGCAATGTTGGGACTTTGAGGGAGGCCTGAAGATCGTGTGAGCTTCCTTGAAGTTCCCTCAAGCTATTCCAATGCTTAGCCTGCCTTATGGATGGATGAAACTTCCTGTACGAGTCAACCTGCAACCTTCAAGTTTGAAAATGGTGATGTCTGAAATAGAGGTTACAACAATAGAACAAGGGCTTGAATGGTTTGGATATGATGTGGATGAAGTGTTTCAAAGGTTGAAAGGCAAAACGCACGAGACAAAATGGAGTTGGCAAGGATTTTCAGAAGCTGCCCTTTTGGGCAGAAAAATGTGTTTTTGTGTTTTGGGAGAGTTTCAGATGTTATGCATTCGTGTTCTAGCTTGCAACAAGTTTGTGAAGTTGTTTAGAATGAAGCCAAGTTCACCCTTTATCAGATGTACAAGTTCTCTACCTTTTGGCCACTTTTCTTGTTTTTGAAGAAAGGTTGAAGTGACTATGCCAAAGGCCTATACAGGCTAGCTTGTGGGCTGAAGAGAGTTGGTGAACAATGCTTGATATCTGTGGACATTGCTTGTAACAAAGAAACAGGTCCATGGCTCAAGAATTATAAAGTTGCAAAAAGCTTGCTTTATCAAAATGGCATTGTGCCCTTTATGCCATTTATGGATTTATTCTTTGTACAATGCTCCAAAGGTCCAAATAAAGCCATTAACCACTGAGCTAGCATTTAATTATGGAGTGTGGAAGGGATTAGGACCTTTAATTCAAGGTACAAGCATGCTAGGATCTGATTTGCAACTTGATCTCATGTAAAAATGGCTTGAACAAAAGTGACAAAATGCCAACTTCCCTTCTTCGATTCTCCCTAACCACAAATGATATTGGAGACTTCTTGGACATTTTGGAAAGCTTGCAACATGATCTACAATCCATCTTTGAAATGCAACTTGAGATACCTCTTGGAACTAGGTGAAAAGTGTCCATGAAGTTGGGTCAAAAACCTATCTAAATTAGGGCAAATTTTCACTAAGTCTTTTAGTTCATGGACCCTTATTCACAAATTCATAACTTGATATCCAAGCATATTTTGGGAAAACTTTGTGAATCAAAATTTTAGATTTCATGGAGGAGTACAACTTTCATGTTGGAAGTTTTCTTTGAATCCAATTGCATCATGGTGAAAAAGTTGTGAAAAGTTGGAAAAAAATAAGAAATTTTCCACACTTAGAAAAATTCTAAGTTATGAAAAATTTCAAATTAAAACCCTAATTTGCAATTTTAGGTTTCTCGGTAAACAAGTTTCACATTTTGACATATCTTGATGAATTATGATCCTTGGCACTTGATTTTGACCAAAAAGTCAAAGTTTGACTTTTCAGTGTATAGTTGACTTTTGATCAGTTGATTGGAAAATTCATCTGTCAATCCAATGAACTTGAGATATTTTTGAAATATGTTATTAAGTCAAGATGATTCTATTGAGTCCTTTAAATCATGCTTGAACCCAATTGGTCATTGGCTAGGTTAAAAATCAGAAATTGCCCTTCCATAGTCAAAACCCTAATTTTGACCATTTTGCCCTTTTGATGATTTGATCAAATTTCCTGAGGAGTCGTGATCCAAACGTGATCAAATGGTACATATGAGTCTAAAATGTTGTTGTGGATCAAAATTTATGAAGTTTGACTGTAAATTGGCCACAATTGACTTTTTCCCCAATACAGCTGATTTTTAGGTCAACTGTCCAATTGACTGGGCAAAAATGTGATTCAAGGCTTGAAACTTGGTATGAGCAATCTTAGGGGTCCAAGATGGTGTATGAAAATCAAATGAAGCATTGGTGGTCCAAAAATTCTTGTGCAAACTCAAACCCTAATTTTGGGGTATCAGTGCAAGGGGATGTCTTGAGCTGAGCAAACCCTAAATTGGTCTTGAGTCCAAGAAGTCTTGTGAGGAAAATCTTGATAAAATGAGAGGGAAAATTTTGGGGTACAACAGTATCTCTCGCATATCAAGAGATCAATAGATGGCGATACCATAACAGTTATCCCTTATCCACCAAGGACTCAGGCAGTCACAATTCTTCCAACAAGTCACATACGACTCAAAGTCACACGACGTGTTCAAAAGGAAAGAAAAACGAAATGAATAAAAAATGATGAAAAAAAGAAAGAGACAAAAAGCCCCGCTAAGTCAGACTTGAAAAAACAAGTCGCTTAGGCAAAAGTCAGGGCATCCCGCTGAACTTTCAATTCAAAAGAATTAGTTCAGGAAAAAGTTAGGGAAAACAAAAATTTGCAAAGAAAGGATTACGAAGAAAAGTACTCAACAAAGAATATATTCACGATATTACAAATACAAACACTAGAAGGGTGAATGCTACTCTGAAAGCCTTATCACTTCTTTAACCATCACGAAATATTTTTCTGAGAAATGAACGCTAGTATCAAATTAACTGAATATAGGACTGAAGAACATCATGAAGGGGGTGGGCACCAAATATTTTGAGCCTTAAAATATTTTTTCTAAAAACTGTGAACCAGGCCACATTACAACATTCAAAATTCCTAATTAAAACATGGTTTATTTCAAAAGCATACTCCAACGAGATAGCATTCCTGACTCCCATAAGTTCTGCTAAAATATTTGTGTTGGTATCATATGATTTTGTTATCTTTCATACAAAACTAAACAATGCACTAATTTGCAAGCTATGCGACATCTTTTTAAAAATCTTCAAGGCTTACATAATTGTTGCATTATAAGTTTCATTCTCAGAATAAACTTTTCTGCTTGTAAAATAATTGCTTCATGTCTAGGAAGCTTACATATAAGCACCAATGATGATTTTAATCTTTTGAGGTCTGAAACTTTATTAAGTAATTGGCGAATCGTTTCTAAGAATGACCATAGCCAGGGGTATGTTTCCTGAAGACCTTCAGCATGAACAGATTACTACCTCATAGTTTGATTACCCTCATGGGGTATATTTGAAGACTCTGTTTTGCCAAATACAGTCAAAACGGGGCAGTCACGTCGAGATTCAACGAATCTCTCAAAGAGTTTGAAGACATTGGGGCATTTTGGATGCCAGGTCTTTTGTAAAATCCTCTTGAGATGATTTCTTCTTGTAAACCATGTACTTTGGGCATTTAAGAAGTGAAGTTATTCGCAAGAATTCTCGTGCATCATGTAGTCTATCAATAGTAAACTTGGGGCATCCAAAATTAGTTCCAGGAGGCAATCCAGATTTGTCAAGATATGTGATCTGCTTCGTACACATTATCAGATGGCGGTGTTCCCCAGTATTTCCAGCTAAGCAAGATTTTTCTCCAACTGGAGTGTTGTTATCCTTTCAATGGATTATTTATGTTAGAAGATTGGACTTTGAGTATCTTCATCTCCGGAGAGATTAGAGTCTTATAGAAAAAAATGCTTCGTCAATGGCTTTTGTTCTATCTCCAGTAATGTTCCCATCTTGTCGAGATTAGCCGAGTATCTGTTTGTACTGTGATGTCTTTTCATCTCCACTTTATCTATTTTGTCTGTTTTGTCAGCATATACATGACATTCATTTATTCATTCACACTTACATCATTCATGCACATTCACATTTCTCTATGTTTTTGGGTCTATCTTCGTTGGCTGTGTTTGTCCCCAAGTAACTTATTTCCTCTTTCCAAATAGAGTGACAACTTAAGCAGAAAGTGTACATCCTTTTTAATTCCCCACTGAGTTTATTCCTCATGGAAGGGTTTTTGTTTCATCTCAGGATATGATAATTCCCAGTTGAGCTTATTCCTCATCCGGTAGAGTCTTGCTCGGTTGTTTCTCTCCATTTTGTTCTTGGATTGAACTTTGTCTCCTGCCGATGTTGCCCTGTGGATTTCTCTAGGTTGTGAAACCTAGATTGAGAGTGCGTTTATTTTGATCATGTAAATACTTTTTTCTCCTCAGTAAAATTCTATTCGTGGTTCCCCATAAAGGCGAACTTTGTTCCCCAGTAGTGTTGTTATAACACTCTTTCGGAATCTCAACATGATAATAAAATTGTAGACTCTTTATTTGAGCAGCTTGATTATTTCTAGATTTCCTCTTTTATCACAAATAGAGGTCTCTTCATGAGCAGTTTGTCCATCCCTGATGAATTTATTAATTCTCATTCACAACAGTGTCTTTATAATACTATATTGAAATCTTTTGCCTGACAACAAGTGGCGGCCTCTTTATTTGAGCAACTTGTGTATTTCCAGCATAATTTTACCTTATGGCAAATAGAGGTCTCTTTATGAGTATTTTGTCTATCTCCAACATATCAACTCTGATTTTTTAGCAAACAACATCTCTTCGGAAAAGTCCCATGGAGAAGTTTGTATATTATCCTTATCAGGTGGAAGACTTGATTAAGAAGAAACTGAGACCAATTCGTAGCTTATAAGCAGGTTCTTGGGGAGGTTTACTCAAAAAACGACATCTCTTCAAAAAGGTCCTATGGAGAAGTTTATATAATATCCTTATCAGGTGGAAGACTTGATTAAGAAGAAATTGAAACCAGTTCGTGGCTTATGACCAGGTTCTTGGGGAGGTTTACTCAGCAAACGACATCTCTTCGGAAAAGTCTTGTGGGGGAAGTTTGTATTTTATCCTTTTCAGGTGGAAGACTTGATTAAGAAGAAACTGAGACCAATTCGTGGCTTATGACCAGGTTCTTGGGGAGGTTTACTCAGCAAACGACATCTCTTCAGAAAAGTCCCATGGGGAAGTTTGTATATTATCCTTATCAGGTGGAAGACTTGATTAAGAAGAAACTAAGACCAGTTCGTGGCTTATGACCAGGTTCTTGGGGAGGTTTACTCAGCAAACGATATCTCTCCAGAAAAGTCCCGTAGAGAAGTTTGTATATTGTCCTTTTCAAGTGTAAGACTTGATTAAGAAGAAACTGATACCAGTTCGTGGCTTGTGACCAGGTTCTTGGGGAGGTTTACACAACAAATGGTATCTCTTTTGATAAGTTTTCTCATCTATGGTAAATGGTATCTCTTTTGAGAAGTTTGCTCGCCAACAACAAGTGGTATCTCTTTTGATAAGTTTGCTCATCAACAGTAAATGGTATCTTTTTTGAGAAGTTTGCTCATCAACAACAAATGGTATCTCTTTTGGGAAGTTAGCTCATCAACAACAAATGGTATCTATTTTGAGAAGTTTGCTCATCAAGAACAAATGGTATCTCTCTGGAAACGTCCCACAGAGAAGTTTGTATATTATCCTTTTCAAGTGGAAGACTTGATAAAGAAGAATCTGGAACCCATTCATCGTGGAAAAGTTTATTATCTTTTCTACCTTCGTCTATTGAGTTGGTAGTTTACCGTCATCTGTGAGTCGGTATATCTTACTTTTCTACCTTCATATATTGAGTTGGTAGTTTACCGTCATCTTTGAGTCGGTATCTCTTACTTTTCTACCTTCATCTATTGAGTTGGTAGTTTAGTGTCACCTGTGAGTCAGTATCCCTTACTTTTTACCTTCATCCATTGAGTTGGTAGTTTGCGGCCATCTGTGATTCAGTGTCTTTTTCGATCCTACCTTTGACAATTGAGTTGGTAGTTTACCGTCATCTATGAGTCACTGTCTTAATTTTCTACCTTCATCTATTGAGTTGGTAGTTTATCGTCATCTATTAGTCGGTATCTTATCGATCTTCTACTTTCAACTATTGAGTTGGTAGTTTATCTTCATCTGTGAGTCAGTATCTTACTTTTCTACCTTCATCTATTGAGTTGGTAGTTTACCATCATCTGTGAGTGGGTATCTTGTTTGATCTTCTACCTTCAACTATTGAGTTGGTAGTTTACCGTCATTTATGAGTCGGTATCTTATCGATCTTCTACCTTCAACTATTAAGTTGGTAGTTTACCGTCATCTGTGAGTCAATATCTTATTGATCTTCTACCTTCAACTACTGAGTTGGTAGTTTACCGTCATCTGTGAGTTGGTATCTTGTTTGATCTTCTACCTTCAACTATTGAGTTGGTAGTTTACTGTCATCTGTGAGTCAATATCTGTTGTATCCCAAAATTTTCCCTCTCATTTTTCAAGGCATTTTTTTCACAAGGATTCTCAGGGTTCAAGCTTGCACAAGTACAATTGGACTTTCCAGTATCAAGTTAAAAAGGAAACTGTCTAAAAAGGAGGAAAATAGATAAAAATAATCTTTTGGACAAAACTGGAGAAAAAGTCTTTTAGATTCAGCTCCTTCGATTGGCCTTTTGGCCTCTTTCGATGCAGGTTTTGGTTGCATCCTTCGACTGGGCGTTGGCCTCTAGCACGCTGGCTTGGATTCACAAGGCAGGAGCTTCCTGCATGCCACCTTTGATTGCACCTTTGGCCTTAAAAGGTTCACAATGCAATGGCTGCCTATGTGCCTGCTTCAATTGGATGTTTGATGCGTGTATACTTGTGTTGAATGGACAAATATTCCCCCATACTTTCTTTGGCTCACAAGTTGATAACTAGATGTATATAAGCCTTCATTTGAGCCACAATTTATTTCTTGCATGCAAGAGGCTCCCACCATGCTAGCATGCACAAGGAAAAGCCTCATGTAGCCTTCTTCGATTACAAGGCAAAAGGCCTCCTTTTGGCATCCTTCGATTGCATCCTTGCCTCCTGCGTGCACCCTTTGTTGCAAGCTTCATTTGGGCATTTATACCTCCTACATGTAGGCTTCGACATGGCATTGGCTATGTTTCCCTTTGGTATGTTGCAATTCCATTATTGACAAACTTCAGCACACAGGGTTGGTGGCCCCCTTCAAAGGACATTTAGTGGTGGATTTGAAGGGCATACATATGAGTCCCTGTCGAAGGGTGTTGTACCCCAAAATTTTCCCTCTCATTTCTCAAAGAATCATCCTGGACCCTCAGGTTTTCTTCTATCAAGTTTCTAGTCTTGAATTACCACTTTTCGAGAAAATCATCACAAGGGCAAAATAGTCAAAAGCACACTGAAAAGTCAAACTTTGACTTTTAGATCAAAATCAAGTTTCAACAATTATATTTCATCAAGACATGAAATTGATTCATCAAAAAACCATAAGTCAGAAATTACTTTGAAAAAATCAAATTGCTAAACATTTAGAAAATTTTCTAAGTGTTAAGAGAATAAGATACTTCAGAACTTCTGAGCCAGCCTCCACGCAAGTGTAGTCAGAAGTTGCAAACATGGTACATAACATAGTTCTTCAATCAGAACACGACTCTTCAGCATATGCTTCGATCAGAGCATCACCCTTCGAGTTGTATTCTGGTCTTCTTCGATCAGAATATCACAAAGCCCCAAAACCTTGTTTGAACAGCCTGCTGCACTACTATAGCACAGTCCTGCAACCAGCTGCCACAACACTCCAAATTGCTACTAATCTAGTCCACGCCTGCATTTTTCTCAAACCCTATATTTTCACTAAATTAGCATACAAAAACTGTGACTAAAAAGCAATGGAACAGTATACCAAAAGGGTTTAAATCCCATTTGTTTTTTCCCCCAAAACCACAACAAACCCATCTATAAATAATTGGCTCCATCACATGTTCAAGGGGATGGCCTTTGGAGAGAGAGAATCATCAAAAGAGAGAAAATAAAACTGTGAAGCCCTTCGTAAAAATCCAGAAATCCCAAACAGAAAACCAAACCTTTGTTCTTCCCTTTGAATCAAAAGAACTTAGCATTTTCTCTTCCGTTGTTCTTGTTGACTCCAGAATATATGAAGGCAGCAGTTCAAGTCCCAAGCACATGCTCCAGATTCAAGAGCTTCCAAGATTTTCTCACTGTTCTCACATTCAGAACTTCAGCACGTAGCAACCCAGAACTTCTGTGTTTTCCCTCTAACGTTTCTTGCAGGACCTCAAAGTGTATCAACTCATAACTTCTGATTTCCCCTGATGTTTCTTGCTGAACCACAACGCGCCCGACATCAGAACTTCATATCTCTGTTTCTTTGCTTTCAGCAACATTCTAATTCTTTTCTCTCTTTATTCTCCTTTTTATCATTTTTAACATTAACATCCTTTTTATTAATAAAATAAAACAGACATAAAAATTATTTTCTTTTTTTAGTTAATTTATTTCTTTTTTTAGTTATTCATTAAGACACAAAATCATTTTCAAAACAAATCCTTTTTTTTTCTTGCATTGTACATTTCAATATGGTTGCAATAGTTTAAATAAGATTTAAATTCTTATAACCCCCATTTGTAAATTTGTACCCCTATCCCTAAATATTGTAATAGCGTAGGACTTTATATTTCCGTAATTTATCACTTTTCAAATATAATGCTAGTAATTAGGGTGTGTATGGCAAGACATGAAATCAACAAATAGATCACCCTAATCAAGACTAAATTCATGCAATCAAACATACTTTGCGCACACGCACCCTTAGGATAATCTCACTTGTTGCCTATCAGAAATTTGTCATGTCCCTCGAACATGGGCGTTTTAGCAAAAGACCCTTGATAAAAGATCGTAGTCCCTCGATGACCCTCGATGTTGCCTTTGATAAAAGATTGTAGTCCCTCGATGACCCTCGATGTTGCCTTCGGTAAATAATCTAGTCTCTAAAACGACATTGCTAAAACGTTCCATGGGTTACCTTCTATGACTATACGAATGTCCCACGCCTGTCCCTTCATATCCAACGATGGGGCTTATTACCAAAATCAATGGTAAGATAGAAATATCTAAAGGAGGAAGAAAATAACACCTAAGACCTTTTGAGTAGGTAGATTCGCTCCTAGTTGCTCGCTTGCTCACAAAAAACATTTTTACACCAACACTCTCATTTGAAATGTTTTCAAAAGACAACACTTTGTATAAGTTCTTATAGAGATGAGAACCATTACAAAAACATCTTTTCAAAATCACCTTCAAAAAACACAATACACAAACACCTCTTTGAACTATTTTTCGAAACAACACTTTGTATGCGTTCTTATAGAGACGAGAACCATTGCAAAGACATTTTCAAAATACTTTCAAAAACCACACCACAAGCACATTCAAACAAAGCAAGTGATCTAGCGAGCAACTAAGAGCCCATGGAAAACCATGGATTAAAAGGGTGCTAATACCTTCCCTTTTCATAATCTACCCCCCGAACCCGAGAAGTAATCTCGAAAGGTCTTTCCTGTGCTTTTTTACCTTTCCTTTTGGATAAAAGAAAAGTCGGTGGTGACTCTTGCTAATCGCACAATTGCGATCAAACACAAACGACCCAAGTCAGTTCTTCCACCGTATCACAAAACTGAAGACTCTGTTGGGGAATGTTCTTAAAGTGGGGTTACCTTAGGGCTAGATCATATTTACTTACTTTCATTGTTTGACTTGTATGCTTTACATTATGGTTCTTTGTTTGGGTTTGAATCCTCTCCCCATATTTGGGATACCTTATAGGTAAGTAGCAATACATTGTGGAAACTGTACGTGGTATACCGAAACGGTATAAGAAATAGCTATGTTAGTGCGACATATTTGTAGGTACCGATAGCCCTTGAGTAGTCAAGGAGAATACGGGGACGCTGAGTGATGTCATGAAGCACTAATGAACTTTTAGAACCTTTACTTGACCAACTTGTCCATTAGGACGTAGTGAGATGACCGACTTTGGTGCAATCCGAAGTTGATAGATACTCGATACTACACTCATTGAGGTTTGTTTTTTTGGGATATTTCGGTCGCCATTAAAAAGGCTTGTGCTGAAACAATGCCCAAGGAAACAAACCAGTGATATTGAGCTCCTTAGAACCCGATTACTATTACTAGGACAGGTTTTAAGCCAACTAAACTTTAAGAGGGTACTTACCTATGAGACTCCATACAAGCCTAAACCTAAGGACTTCTTTGCTTTGTTTGTGCATATTTTACTTGTACATAACATCATGAACATCATAACATCATACTCATAATCACTAACCATTTCAAGGAGTTCTGGGATTTATCTTTGTTTCTGTTTTGTAGGACATGGATTCTCTTCGCAAGAAAACTATTCAAGTCAACCTTGTAAGGATTCCCCCTCAACTTAAAGAGCTAGCTTCAAGGTTTCCTGAAAACTCTCCATTCACCGAGAGACATCGTCGCATACTAAAATTGGTTACCTCCAACACATATGAAGATATGATGAAGGTGCTCTTTCAGTTCTTTGATCCTTTACACCATTGCTTCACATTTCCCGATTATCAACTTGTGCCTACTTTGGAAGAATTATCCCGACTCTTGAGGATTCCCATTCTCAATCAACTACCTTTCAACGGTATGGAAAGAGACCCAAAGCCAAAAGATATTGCTCAAGCTCTACACTTGCAATCATCTGATGTCACAACTCATTGGGAAACAAGGAGTGGTGTCAAAGGTTTCCTAGCAAAGTTCTTGTTCGTGAAAGCCCAAAACTATTAGAACTCTTTGGATCTACAAGATTTTAAGGAAATTGTGGCTCTCCTCATCTATGGGATGGTTTTGTTTCCAAATCATGACCAACTCATAGATGTGAACGCCGTCAAAATCTTTATATCTCGTAACCCGGTGCCTAACTTGCTAGGAGACATCCTACATTCTTTTCACACTCACACTATGAGGAAAAGAGGTATCCTTATATGTTGCACTACTCTCTTGGCAATATGGTTTATTTCGCATCTTCCCCAATTTGTATTAAGGAACGAGCAAGGTTCAAGGTGGTCACAAAGGTTGATGACGCTCAAGCATTCAGACATCCATTGGTGTTCCTGATCTATAGAGAATGTTATCATTGTCGACCGTTGTGGAGAGTTCCCTAATGTCCCTTTACTTGGCATTAGGGAAGGTATCACCTATAACCCTTGTTTGTCTCTAAGACAATTTGGTTATGCCCGAAGGGATGGTCCCCATGAGATGCTCATTCAAGGTTTGGTATTTGACTACGAGAACGACGATCAAGGTCTTCGCCAGAGATTCATCCGAGCTTGGAGGATGTTAAACAAGGTAGATAGCAAAACATTGGGGCACAAGAATTCCATCCCTCTTGAGCCTTACCTCAAATGGGTATGAGCTCGTACTCAGAGTCTTATGATGCCTTATCCCTCCATTCTCCCGGTGATCATAAAGTCAGTTGTAGAATGAGATGTTCCTTATACCATCCTGCATCCTGACATGCCCACCTCTCTTGAAGACTTACAAAGAGATTAGATACAACTCAAGGGAGAGCGAGACACTTTTGTGGCCCAGTTCTACGCCAGCGAAAAGAAGAATCTGGAGCTTACCAAGCAACTTCATGAGGAGCGGACTCTGAATGCCTACATCGCACTGAAGAGGATGCGCACGACCTTTTTATCTTAGAGTTTTTCGTATTTCTTTGTAAGCCCAAAGAGGCATTGATGTACTCAAGCTTTAAATTTATTAATATGACGTGTGTTTCCTTTTTGTCTAAAACGAATTTGAATCTCTAAAATCCTTGAAATTATTGCATATGCATTTACCATTCATCATAACATAAGCAGGTTTCTTGAAACAAGTCTCCTCATCTTTCTAATGTTTATTTCAGTAAGATGGATCTCGAGCAAACAATGAAGGACCTCCAAGCACAAAACTCTCAGTTTCAACAGATGTTCTTAACTCTATCCAAAGGACAAGAAGAGTTGAAGACCTTGCTGGTTAAAAAGAAAAAGAAGAAAACAAAGAAGATAACCGGAGTTTTAAACATGGGAAGAAGATTCCAAGGGCAGACAAGAAGGACCTTAGACTTTGCAACGTCATCTGGTGAGAAAGACAATCAAGTTAGGAAAGGTAAAGAAACAGTTGTCCAGCCAGAGTCAGAAGAGGAAGAGGAAGAATAAGATTATTCCGAAGAACAATACCCTCCAGCTGACGACAAGTATAAGCATCTAGAATAACGACTAAGTGCAATGGAAATCTAAAAAGTGCCTGGATTGGACTTTAAGGAGTTAGGGTTAGTATCGGGGATTGTCATTCCTCCAAAATTTAAAGCATCGATGTTCGCCAAATATGAAGGAGTTTCATGTCCCAAAATGCATCTCCGGTCCTATGTGAGGAAAATCCAGCCTCATACCGCTGACAAGGATTTATGGGTACACTTCTTCCAAGACAGTTTGTCTGGAACTCAACTTGATTGGTTTTATCAGTTAGAAAGAGCCAATGTTCGTAACTGGGAAGATTTGGCCACCTCCTTTTACAAACAATACCAGTACAATACTAATCTTGCACCCACCCGTACCCAACTCCAGAGTATGGCCTTGGTTTCAAGTGAGGGCTTCAAAGACTATGCGCAAAAATGGAGGGACTTAGCAGGAAGAGTCCAGCCTCCTTTATCTGAAAGAGAGTTGGTAGATATGTTTTTGGGCACCTTGTCCGGTCCTTTCTTCAATCACTTAATTGGGAGTTCATCGGCAGGTTTTACTGAACTGATATTGACTGGAGAAAGGGTGGAAGCCGGGATAAAGAATGGGAAAATTCAAAAAGATGCATCCCCTAATGCTGTAAGGAAACCATTCATTGGAAAGAAAGAAGTTGTTGCTGTATATCCTCAGAGAAATCAAGATAGGTATGAATTTCGTCCAATGGTGGGGGCTGTCATGATTCCTAAGGCTGTGTCTGCTCAGCAAAGAAGCAACCAACCAAGAATGGAAAGACCAGTCAGACAGTTCACAAAAATTAACATGACCTTATCTCAGATATTACCACATTTGTTAAGATCCAACCTAGTGACTTTGAAAGAAGCTCCAAAGAACCCTAACACAACCTCTCCTCACTATCAACTTAATGCCCGATGTGCATACCATTCTGAGAGTCCCGGCCACGACACTAACAATTGTTGGGCTCTGAAGAACAAAGTACAAGACCTTCTTGAAGCCAAAGAGATTGAATTCGATGCGCCAGAAATTCCCAATGTCATTACTTCCCCCATGCCCAAGCATGGCCGAGAGGTCAATGCCATTGAAGAAGATATGTTTGTTACTTCATTTGATGAACTTGTGACCCCACTCCTAACTATCAAAAAGAACTTGTTAAATGCCGATGTTTTCCCAGGTTGCGATGAAAGCTGTCATTTATGTTTGTCCTCGCCAACCAGATGTCCTTTGTTAAAAGCAGGCGTTCAAAGCCTAATAGATAATAAGGAAATTTTGTTCGAAAAGACTTTTGTTCCAACTGTTTCTTAACATGATGTTTCCATCGTGACCATTTCCGAAAATTCTTCCAGGGTCTCCACCAAAAGACCCGTTAGAATTACATTAGTTCCTAAAGTAGCTCCGTTGATGATTACAATTCCTGGACCAATCCCATATTCGTCAGACAAAACCGTCCCATGGAATTATGGAGGTGGTGTCTACTACCACGGTATCAAGCAAGATTGGTCAGCTGCTGAAGATTCAAGTTCTGAGAAAGTTGACTCCGATACTAGTAATATCGCAGGGACTAGTAAGATAACCCGAAGCGGAAGGGTTTTCTCTCCAGAAATTGCTCCTCCAAAAGCTATTTATGGACCCGTAATAATTCCTATTGTGGTTGCTCCTCCAAAGGCTATTCCCAGTCCTGCAATTATCTCTGCTAATACTCATGTTGACAAAACTATTACAATCCCTGTTATCACCCCCTATTGACATTCCTGCTACCGAGTCAACCAAGACTCAAGGTAAAGGTATTCTAGTTGAGCCTATCCAGACGAAGGCACAATCAGTAGCTATCGCCGAGACCTCTCGAAAAGAGATGGAGGAAATTCTAAAGATCATAAAAAGAAGCGACTACAACATAGTCGAGCAACTAGGGCAGACTCCATCTAAAATTTCCATGCTGGATTTATTACTATGTTTCGAGGCTCATGCAAAAGCCATGGTAAAATTCTCGAAAACTGCCCATGTACCTCAAGAAACATCTGCCGATCAGTTCCAAGACTGCGTAACCAGCTTGACTGCAGATAATGGTTTAGGTTTTTCAGATGCTGATTTAACACCAAGAGGGAGGATGCATAATGGGGCGTTGCATATCTCAGTGGAATGCAGGGGCACGACCTTGGCTCATGTTTTGGTGGACACTGGTTCGTCTCTGAATGTGTTACCTAAAAAGGCTCTCGATAGGCTTGACTGTGAGGGATTGACATTGAAGCCAAGCAACATAGTAGTGAGGGCCTTTTACGACTCAAAAAGGATGGTGCATGGGGAAGTGGACATCCCCATAAAGGTTGGAACCCAACCATTTGATTCAAATTTTTATGTAATGGATATTCACCCTTCATATTCCTGGTTGTTAGGCCGACCGTGGATTCACAATGATGGCGCTGTTACCTTTACATTGCATCAAATGCTAAAATATCCAATTCAGGGGAAGATCATCACTGTTCATGGAGAAGAAGAGTATATGGTCAGCCATCTAAAATTCCTTCAGATATGTGGAACTAGATGGTGAATTTATTGAAACTCCATTCTAGAACTTTGAAGAAGTCGCACAAGATGTGGCAGTAACCAAGGCTGTGTCTTAAGTCCCCAAGATCACAAGGCCTCCACTCAAGATGTCATCTTTGAAGGATGCCAAGGCGATGATAGAAGAAGTTGGGTGCACTATTTGGGGACAACTCCCTGATATCCCATGAAAATCTCACAAATTTTGGATGAGTTTCACTTCAGGTGCCCAGAAGGCAGTACGCCGTGCTCGTGCCGGAGGACCACCCTTGAAGATCAGCAACCACCAAGTCAACACCGTGGAGGATGATGAAGACAACTGCAACCTGGAGGATTGTATTTTCCCAACTGTCAATGGAGGGCTCAACAATTGGGAGGCTAGAGATTTCATCCCGATCACTTTTATTCCACAGTAATTTGGCTTTAATTTTGTCAGATATGTAATATTAAAACAATTCAGACTCTTAAAACCTCATGTCTTACCCAAGGCACAAAGGTCCATTTGTAAGGGTTATTATCTCATTTCCATATGACATCAATGAATCATGGACGTTTTTGCATAAAAACTTTGTGCTCATTGTTTTTCTTTTTACATTTTTCATTTCTTTCAAAGATGACTATACTCTTACACACACTCACGTTCACAATGCAGGTCTACATCCATTCGGGATCCCATGGGTAATGACGAAGGTGAGGAAGATTGTGAAGTACCAGGGGAACTTTCCAGATTACTACAACAAGAAGAGAGAACCATTCACCCCCATGAGGAACCAGTGGGTACAATCAACCTAGGTACCGAAGAAGACAAAAGAGAAGTCAAGGTAGGTGCCAATATGGAACCCAGTGTCAAGGAGCATTTAGTTCAGTTGCTACACGATTATGTTGAGGTCTTTGCCTGGTCGTACGAAGACATGCCAGGACTTGATGCAGATATCGTAGTACATCGTCTACCTACAAAAGAGGATTGTCCTCCGGTGAAACAAAAGGTCTGTCGTATGCAGCCAGATATGTCGGAGAAGATTAAGGCAGAAATCATGAAGCAATTCAATGCGGATTCTTGGCCGTCACCTCTTATCCATAATGGGTCGCCAATGTTGTTCCCATGCCCAAAAAGGACGGAAAAGTACGAATGTGCATGGACTACAGAGATTTGAATAGGGCAAGCCCTAAGGATGATTTCCCGCTTCCCCACATTGATATTCTATTTGACAATACGGCACAACACAAAGTGTTTTCCTTCATGGACGGTTTCTCAGGCTACAACCAAATCAAAATGGCGCCTGAAGACATGGAGAAAATAACCTTTATCACACAGTGGGGAACATTCTGCTATAAGGTTATGCCATTCGGGTTGAAGAATGTTAGGGCAACTGTGATCGGTGGAAATAGAATTGACTATTTTGGAATACAGGTTCGCGTTTGCGTTTCGCAAAATGTCGCGGTAAGCAAGAGTCGCCACCGTCTTTTATTTTCTCCAACAAGGAAAGGACAAAAGCACAGCAAAATTCCTTTTCAAGATGTTTCTCGGGTTCGGGAGGTAGATTATAGAAAGGGAAGGTGTTAGCACCCTTTCTTTCCGTGGTTATCCACAGGCTCTTAGGTACTTGCTCACTATGTTTTCAAAAGGTTTTTCTTTTCTCGTGTTTGTGGGTTTTGAAAAAAAGTTTTGTTTGAAAACTTCGATTTAACTCTTGTGTCTGTCCTCAAGAGTGTATGAAGTGTTGTTTGAAAACTTTTGTTTGAAAACTTTTGTTTGAAAAGTGTAAGTGCGAAAAGTATTTTTGTTTTGAAAGAGCAAGTACCTGAGAACCTCTACCTACTCAAAAGAAATTAAGCTGTGTAAATATCCTTTAGACAGTGCCATCCCACTATTGAGAAGTAGGTAGCGCCGTCGTTGGAGTTTTCGGGTCAATTCGATTTTAGGGACATGTGGTCACTAAAGCAATAGCAGGACGCCTTAGCGATAACCCTAATATCTTAGATCATTTTTTTATCGAGGCAACCGTTTCGAGGCAACTTTGATCTTTAGACAGGAGGGCGACCTCTAAAACACCCTATACTCAATGACCACGTCGAGGCAACCAAGTGAGGCGTACCCTAAGAGTGGCATGTGCGAATGTGTCAGGTTTCAGTTATGTTATCTTTGTACATGTTATGGTGAGCTACGATTGATTTTAATTTTCAGATAGATCTTGTCATGCATAGCCTAGTTAGCATACATCTAGCAGTTAATAGTTGCGGAAAATAAAACTAAGCTATTACAAGGCGTCGGGTATTTACATCGCCAAAAACAAACCCTTGAAAAGGTAAATTACGGGAAATTAAATGAAAGCGATAAAAAAGGTCCTAATTAAAGCTATTACATCCTCGGAACAAATACAATTATATGATGAAAAATATTAATCAAGAATAATCACACGCACGAGAAAAAAAATTGAATCAGAGAGTCTTTAGGGTTTTGACCCTTTTTGAGAAAGAAAGATATTTTTTTGTTATTTTGCATTTAATTAAATTAAACCTAGACTAATTAATTAATTAAATAAAATAAAGATATTTTTTTTGAGTTTTTTATGTTTTTTAAGGAAAAAATAAAAGATGATTAAAAGTCATCAAAAACCCTAATTCTATATTAATTTTATTTATTGTGAAAATATTAAAATTAACCTAATTAAAAACTAAATTAATTATGTTAGTATTTATTTACAAAATAACTAATTAAATTTAATAAATAAAAATATTATATTTTTTATGTTTTCTGAATTTATTAAAAAAATGTTAATTGTTTTTAGTTAGTAGTTAATTTAAAAATTAAATTAAAACAAATAAAATAAAAAATAAAAAGGTAAGAGGAAATAAACCCAGGGGGTGCTGGCCCAAATCAGGAGGTGTTTCTGGAATTTTATGGCCCAACAATATTCAAGCCTGCTTTGACTATGGCCATCCCATGCATAGGCGTTGACTGGAGACTATGGTGAGGACTCCACTCTGGCCATTGGATTTGAGTTTGGAGACACCTGGCGCTTGGAAATTTGAGACACATGGTAGACCACCTCCTGGGCATAGCATGGGAATACCTGAAGAGGAAAATTAAATAAACGTTTGGGGGACCTGGGATTCGAACCCAGGTCCCAATAGCTTCCAGGCCAACGCACCAACCACTCCACTACGCTGCTTTACTTGTTATTGAAATAAGGAGCAATAATTATATATAAAAACCAATCAATATGCTGTAAAATAGAAATAACGCGCGCTTTTCAAATAAGCCAACCAGATGCTAACACCTCACCATCTTCTTCATTTGTCCTGTATAATTAACATCAGATAGCGGGGGTTTTTAACCCCCACTACTTCCTGCAAGGAAAAATAGCGATTAGAAGCACAATGAATATAAATGTTTCGCGAGGTGTGGGTTGGAATCGTCTTGGCCTCACGATTTCAACCATGTGTCTTATTAGTCCCAATTTTCCCTGGATTGAAAAGCCCCATTTAAAAGCTCAAGAACCCTAGAAATTTAGTCATGGTATCTTTCGATTCAGGGCATTATAATTCAATTCAACCACTCCATTAGCTTCGTATGGTCTCTAGCAATGCAAAACAATCATAAACACATGTTAAATGCGCATGAATTAGGAGATATAATACTGAATAAGAAAGGCAAACCGTGAAACTGTGTTCAGTGATTCCTTAAGCTTTGATGCCTGAATTTGATTGCAAAACGTTCCTGGTACCTCCTGCAAGGTGTTTGGATGAACAAAATACCTTGAATCGACCTAGAATGCAAGAACAGGTTTTTAGTTTTCTTGGAATTTCTTGAATTGGACAGGGTCGTTTCTGCAGCTTTCAATCGTGTGCTAGGGTATGGTTAGCTTGCATACATATAGGAGAATCAAATTAGGTCAAAGTTTTGGATCCAATCCATGTGCATTGATGTTTAAATCTTTGATTGAAAATCAAATATTCTTGATTTTTCATGATTGAACAATGTTGCCAAATTTGAATTTTTTTGTATCTTTGACTTGTGCACGAATTTGCCAGCATGTTTTGACCATATTTGCTTCACAAATTGATTTAAAAAATCAAATCTTCTATTTTCTTGTAATTAAAATTAATTAAATGAATTAATATATATTAAAAATCCAATTAATCAATAAAAATAAGAAAATAAATCCCATTTAGCTTGGTAGGTCGTGCATAGGTCAGGGGTGAAGTTTCAAGAAGAGATTTGAGGCCCATTAGCAAAAAGAAGGTGTTTTGGGCAAAGTTGACTTTTGCAAATTCATGAAAATTCCCCAACTTCTCCAATGCACAACTTGCTCAATTTTGATCATATGACCATGTTCTTGGACATTTTGGAAAACCCTTAAAGTCCTCTAACCAATTCCTTTGGTCCCATGTCATTTGGATTTACCAATCTCAAGTTATGGCCTTTGACTCAAAGTGTACTTTTGTTGACTTTTGAATTTGACCTATAATGTAAAAATTGGTAACTTCTTGTGAGAGCATTTTCTGATCTTGGAGTATGAAGATGGATTGTAGGAAATTTCATCCCCTTCAAAATGAGCATTGGATGGAATTTTTATGACAAACCATGAAAAAGTTATGCCTTGGTCAAGATACAGTTGACTTTTCTACTGTCCAAAAATAGTAACTTTTGCATCTTGATGATTTTTGAGCTATTCTTGTGGAATCATGATCAAGACTTGATCAAATGATGATTGTGAACTCAAAATAAGATGTTGACCAAAAATTATGACTTTTGACTGCAAAATGACCATTTTTCCCTTGCAGTTGACTGTAGATCAAATGGAGCTTTTGACTGTGAAAATTGGCACTGTGAGTCTTGAAACTAGGCATGTAGGTGCTTGAGAATGTATACAGGCATATGGGATTTGATTGAACCATTGAGAACCCCAAATTCCTTGAAAGAACCAAAACCCTAATTTCAGCTGTCTTAGGAAGTGGTTTGACTGTACAACCCTTGAGCCATTTTGAGCAATTTGAAGATCATTCTTGACATGTCTTGAGGAATATGGGAGGGAAAATTTTGGGGTACAACAGCAACCTATCAACGTGCCATGGTAGCTCTATTTCACGACATGATACATCATAAAATAGAGTTCTATATGGACGATATGATAGCTAGATCTCAAACAGAAGAAGAGCATCTTAGTCATTTGCAGAAATTATTTGAGAGGCTAAAGAAATACAAGCTGCGGTTGAACCCAAATAAATGCACATTTGAAGTGAGGTCTGGTAAACTCTTAGGCTTTATCCTCAACAATAAAGGTATCGAGGTGGATCCTGCCAAGGTGAAAGCGATACAAGAAATGCCTGCTCCTCATACTGAGAAGGAAGTCAGAGGATTCTTGGGATAGTTAAACTACATTGCCAGATTCATTTCTCACCTGACAGCTACTTGTGAACCAATCTCCAAATTACTGAAGAAAGATCAAGTATTCAAATGGAATAACGAGTGCCAAGCTGATTTTGACAATACCAAAGAGTATTTGCAAGAACCTCCTGTTTTGATGCCACCAGTCAAGGGAAGACCATTGATCATGTATCTAACTGTTTTGGAAAATTCAATGGGGTGTGTGCTGGGGCAGCATGACGAGTATGGCCGAAAAGAGCATGCTATTTATTACCTGAGCAAAAAGTTTACCGACTATGAAACCAAATATTCACTGCTCGAGAAAACTTGCTACGCTCTGGCATGGGCTGCTTGCCGGCTAAGACAGTATATGCTGACCCATACTACCCTATTGATATCCAAGATGGATCCAATAAAATACATCTTCGAGAAGCCTGCCCTCTTTGGGAGGATAGAGAGATGGCAGATGATCCTGACGGAATATGACATCCAGTACACTACCCAAAAAGTAATAAAGGGCAGTGTACTAGCTGATCACCTTGCTCACTGTGATACGGTGGGAGAACTGACTTGAGGTTTGCGTTTGTATTCGCAAATGTTGCGGTTGAGCAAGAGTCGCCACCGACTTTTTATTTTATCCTAAGGAAAGGTTAAAAAGCACAGGCAAAAACCTTTGAGATGTTTTCTTGGGTTCGGGGAGTAGATTATAGAAAGGGAAGGTATTAGCACCCTTTCTATCCATGGTTATCCATGGGCTCTTAGTTACTTGCTTAGATCACTTGCCTTTTGTTTTCAATTTGTTTGAAATGGTGTGTGTGTGGGTGCTTTTTGAAAATGTTTTGGAAAAAGATGCCTTGTTTTAGGCAACTAATGTATTTGACTCGTGTTTGAGTGTTTTACAAAAGTGTGAATCTTTTCGAAAAGATGTTTTCAAATGTTTTTTTTGAGAGTTTGTTTGAAAGTGTTGTGGATTGTGGTTTTTGAAAAGAAGGCAAGTGTTTTTTGCAAGTTTGATCTCAAGTAACTAAGAGTTTTGTCTACCCTATTGTACTCAAAGGTTTTTGTCATGTTTTAACCCCTTTTAACAATTTTGTTCCACCATTGAAATTGGTAGACAATCTTGCGTTTAGGAAGTGAAAGGGACGGGCGCGGGTCATCGTTTAGACCATAATTGCAATGGTGCCAAGTATCTTTGGGAATTTTCTTTAAGGGACTTGATCATTTTGTTTTGAAAAAAATATTATCGAGGGACCATGATCTTTTAAATTGTTTGTTTTGCCCAAAGAGACCTAACATGCAATATGGCCCAATTTTGAAAGGCAACAAGTGGATATAACCCTAGGGGTGTTAGTGTGCAAGTGTGTTTTATTGCATACAAGAGTTTTTTTTTTCTTTGAATTAGGTTTTTATATTTCATTGAGTTTTATCTTGCCATACATGTCCTAATTACTAGCAATAAGAAGCGGGAATGTAAAATCCTACGCTATTACAATAGTTAGGGGAGGGGGATACACATTTGTACATGGGGGGTTCAACGAGAAAAATAGACAAAAAAGAAAATAGCGGAAAACAAGATATACAGAGAGAGGGAGGGAGCCTGCACGCTGTTGGGAGGCCATCAGAAGTTCTGACCCAGATCCGCTGTCAGATGATCAACCTGTTGGTGAAACTGGATGAGTCAGAACTTCTGACTCTGGAACCTGCAAAACAGACCCTTGTTAGTGGGGAAACCAGAAGTTCTGATTTCCCTGCGCTGCAAGACAGAAGTCTGTTAGTGGAGAACCCAGAAGTTCAGATTCTGCTGAAAAGGCAATAACTCTCAGAGGTTCTGATGTTATTGACAGCAAAACAGGCTTCAAATGTGCTAACGTCAAAGTCAGCACTTGGCTTTTTCCTGCACTAATCAGAACATCTGCAATCCTGTTGTTACTCCACAAAACAGAAAACATATTTGGAACAGATCCAGCAAAATAGCAAAATGTCTCAGAGGTCAGAATCACCAAGGTCACAGGCAGGTCCTAAACTGGCTCAGATCGTTCTGAGGTATGAGAGTCCTCAGAACATAAACAGCAATAACATGAATATTTACATTATGTTACTTGAATATGCACAGCTGATGATGCTTAACAGTGTGGTGAGGGTCAGCAGGTGCTTACCTGACTTTCTGGAAAATGGTGGGTGAAAGTTAGCTTTTGGTTCTGGTGGTGTTCTGGACAGATTTGGGAAAAGGGGAGTGAAGGCGTATACGTGTATAGGGTCAGAAGTTTGGAAAGGGCGTTTTTGGTTTACAGAAAAAAGGGCTGGATGTTTGATGAAGTTGAAGGTGAGAAACTTAGAGTTATGACACAAGGCTGGAAATTTTGGCAGAGTTTCAGAATGTTGTGTTGCTAGGAGTTTCGTTTCTCTCTTAGCAATTTTTCTGTTTCTTTTCTTGAACTTATTGAACATCTTTTGCAGTGGTGAAAGCTTTCTATTTATAGGCAAAGTTCTTGTGGATATCTTGAACATTTAAGGCGCCAACAGAGTTTGAACTGGTTTTTTGACAGAAATTCCTGGGAAGTTGCGATAACAGCTATTTTTCAGCCTAGGTAGCAGCAGCAGGCGTGGATTGGGGGAAGTGACCTCTGAAATGGGCGGTGGCGTGAAGACCCATGCCAGAATCTGTGCAAAAGCATTTTCCAAGCCACACGTGATCGCTCAGGAGTGGTTGGAAGCATTAATGGGCATTAAATGGTGACAAGACCTGTCAATACCAACATTCTGGTTGTTGAATCAGCAGCGTAAACCATGCTCTGGCCTTGGCTACCTGTTGTCTTAGCAAGCTCTGGAAATTTTCCTGGTCTTCTGGTACGTTCCTTGGATCTACTTCTGGACAATTTGGATTTAGAGATTCTGTATCAGTGACACCTATCCTTCTGGCCTTTCATCTTCTGATTTCAACCTGTTCTGAAGGAGCCTTCATACTTTCCTGTTTCTCTTGTATTCCTTTAGCAAGTTCTGACTGAGCTTGTGTAACTGCTGAAGGGGTATGTTCTGTTTGAGGCTTACACTCTGAACCACGTTTACAACTTCTGATTGAACTGATATAACTGCTGAAGAGCCAACTTCTGACCACGCTGAGCCAAGCTTGCAACTTCTGACCGTCTTCATCTGGAATGGGTCCAGAAGTTCTGAAGCGCTGATTTTTTCTAAAAAACACTTATTTTAAAGAAACATTCTAAGCTCTTAGAATTTGATTTTCCTCAAGATGGAAGCGTTGTTCCCGGAGTTTGTGAGATCATCTTGCTCTTGTAAGTGGCTTGCTTGGGCAAAAGGATAACCCAGGACTTGGATTTGTTCCAGGGGACTTTGAAAAATCTAAGATGGTTTCCTGAAGAAAGAGAGGGCAAATTTTGGGGTACAACAGTTGCCCCTGTTCAATCTTCTTGAACCTGAAGAGTTAGATTGGCGAGTTTGTCTTTCGCGACTCGAGGGTAAAAGGAGATTGGACACCAGAGTGCCCGAAAATTTGCACTCGCCTAGTAGAGTATCAGCAATGGGAATGGGCTTATAGATGCCATTTGGAGAGGCGGTAGATAGGGAGATGGGCTTACAGATGCCATCCGGAGACGTGACAGAATCTTGTCGGGAATGGGCTTATAGATGCCATTTGGAAGTGTCGATCGCATAAGAGATTCCTTAGCGAGAAATTTGTATATTTGAGAAAGACGGATGTTTTCCTGGCTTGTTACAGGTGTTTGATCTTCAATCTCCTTATGCAGATGTGCCCCGGCTGGATACAGGTATCGAATCTACAATATATTGCTCACAGATGTGCCCTGGCTGGATACAGGAGTCGAATCTGGAAATAGTCGTTAATAGATGTGCCCTGGCTGGATACAGGAATCGAATCTGGAAACGTGACAGTTGATAGATGTGCCCTGGCTGGATACAGGAATCGAATCTTTGAATTCTTCAGACGTGCCCTGGCTAGATACAGGAATCGAGTCTGGAAACGTGACAGTTGATAGATGTGCCCTGGCTGGATACAGGAATCGAATCTTTGAATTCTTCAGACGTGCCCTGGCTAGATACAGGAATCGAGTCTGGAAACGTGACAGTTGATAGATGTGCCCTGGCTGGATACAGGAATCGAATCTTTGAACTCTTCAGACGTGCCCTGGCTAGATACAGGAATCGAGTCTGGAATTGTGACAGTTTGAAGGTAGTTGTTTTCGGGATTGTCTTTTTCCTGAAAAGGCGAAAACATAAGTGGTATGCAATGTCATTATGTATGATATGCATGATGTTATGATGTTCAACATGAGATGTTGTATGCGTTTCATCATGTATGTAAGCAAGATGTATGAAAATGTGAAATGTTTATGAGTGTAATTTCATCTTAGGAAAATAAATCCTTGACGAGCGGCCGGGAAGCCGCTCTGTGGAAGAGATACTTGGCCGAAGTTTTGATGAGAGGCCTGCTGAGGACTTTAACGACGGATTCCGCTGAGGATAATGATGATAAACTCCGCTGGGGAATCCCAAAGATAAACTCTGCTTGGGAATACCAAAGATAGACTCCGCTGGGGATTGAAGGAACTTTGCCGAGAGCGGTCTTCCGTGATTTTTTAGCTGAGGATAACCCAGTTATAAGTCCTTGTGAGGGAATAATTCTAAATAAACTCGGGTGAGACGTCCGTGCCTCGTAGGGGATAAGCTTGCAGAATTTACTGGGGAGATTGATTGGACTTTAAGACCTACCGGGGAATGTTGGGTCCTTTTAGGATCGACGGGGAGCCAACTTTGCTTGGGGAAAGTATTTGTCGCATCCTGTTTTACTCTGCGGGGATTTGAGAGGATTTGGCCACATTCTTCAGTTGAACCTACCTTGGTGCCTTGGCGGACAAAACAACCAGACTGCATTAGACAACTCCACATTGCCCCTGTCTTTGATGTCACTTGTAATTAATCTCTTGTTTTATATGCAAATATTTATGAATCAGCAATTTAATGTCAAATGCATATATCAAAAATGAACATTGGACGTTCTTCGCAAGACAAAACACAAAGAGGAAAACAATGGTAATTTGTATGGACAAGTGAATTTGTATTGATTTAAACTTTGCCTGTGAATAGGCGTTTTTGTACAAGAGACTGACATCCTAGTAAGAGGACATCGCCAGATAGTATAGAGTTTACATTTTGAAAAAGGAAACAAAACAGCTATGTGAACAATCCCACTGGGTTCCAACTCTGCTATTGCCTTTATGTCTTCGAACGTCTCATCGCTTTGCTGTCCAATTTGAAGATGAAGCTGATTGGTCAATGCCGCAATCTGAAGCCAAATAGTTGATGCCGAATTCCGGATGCGAAGTGATCCAATGAGACATAGTGTTACGCTTTTATCCCTAACTTTTGCCTGGACCGCCCTTTCGGGTTTTCAGTCCACCGGGATACCCATTTTTACCCAAGCCGCCCTTCCAGGTTTTCGACTTGCCGGGTGTACAGATTTTTTCATTTCATCCCTTATTTTTGCCCGAACCCTTTTGGTTCGCCGGGAAGCCCTTATTTTGCCTAGGTATGTCAACCTAGCGGGTCTTTTATTTATGCGTAGTATTTTTTCACTATGTCTGCATTGGCGGGGTGAGGAAGGTCGTCACCATCCATGGTGGTTAGGATCATGGCTCCTCCTGAGAACACACGCTTAACCACAAATGGCCCTTCATAGGTAGGGGTCCATTTTCCCCGGGGATCACTTTGAGGAAGGATGATGCGTTTGATTACCAGGTCCCCAACTTGATACTCTTGTGGTCTGACTTTCTTGTTAAATGCCCTGATCATCCGTTTCTGATACGTTTGACCGTGGCAGATAGCAGTGAGCCTCTTTTCGTCAATCAGATTTAATTGATCAAGTTGAGTCTGGATCCAATCATCTTCATTCAAGTCTGCCTCCTTCATTATCCGGAGAGAGGGTATCTGGATCTCGATTGGCAAGACTGCCTCCATGCCATACACCAAGGAGAAGGGAGTTGCCCCGGTTGATGTCCTTGCTGAGGTGCGGTATCCATGAAGAGCGAACGGTAGCATCTCGTGCCAATCTTTATAAGTCACTGTCATCTTCTGCACGATTTTCTTGATATTTTTATTTGCTGCTTCTACAGCTCCATTCATCTTCGGTCTGTAAGGAGAAGAGTTGTGGTGCTGTATCTTAAACTGCTCGCAGAGCTCAGTGATCATCTTGTTATTGAGATTGGTACCGTTGTCTGTAATAATTCTTTCTGGGACGCCGTATCGACAGATCAGATTATGTCGAATGAACCGTGCCACAACAGTCTTGGTTACCGTAGCGTAGGAAGCTGCTTCGACCCACTTTGTAAAGTAATCAATTGCTACCAGGATGAAGCGATGCCCGTTAGACGCTGTAGGTTTAATCTCACCGATCATGTCTATGCCCCACATTGCAAACGGCCAAGGCGCCGTTAGGACATTCAAAGGAACTGGAGGGATATGCACCTTGTCAGCATAGATCTGGCACTTATGACAAGTTCGGGAGTGTTGGTAACAATCGGCTTCCATTGTGGACCAGAAATATCCCGCCCGAAGGATTTTCTTAGCCATGGTGTGTCCACTGGAATGCGTTCCAAATGTACCTTCATGTAGTTCCATCATGATTTTCTCTGCTTCAGCCTTATCCACACAACGCAGCAGAGTCGAATCATGGTTCCGCTTGTAGAGAATGCCGTTGCTGAGGAAGAATTTTGCGGCAAACCTCCTCATGAACTTATTATCATTGACAGATGCATCTTCAGGGTATTCCTGAGCTTCCAAGTACCTCTTCACCTCATGATACCAGGGTTTTTCAATAACCTTCTCAGCCTCGAGCTCGCAGCAGTATGCCGGTTCATCCAACTTCCAGATGATGATCCGGGGGGCCTCATTGTCCCATTTAACTTTGAACATTGAAGACATCGTAGCTAGGGCGTCTGCTAGCTGACTCTCCTCTCTAGGGAAGTGTTCGAAAGTTATCTCTTCAAAGTGGGGAAGCAAGGTCGACACATACTTCTTGTAAGGAATAAGATTCGGATGTTTCGTATCCCACTCGCCTTTGATCTGATTGATCACAAGAGCGGAATCTCCGAAGACACTTAGAAATTTGATCCTCAAGTCGATTGCAGCTTGTAAACCCATGATGCATGCCTCATATTCTGCCATGTTGTTGGTGCAGTTGAAACATAATCGGGCGGTGAGGGGAGTATGAGTTCCCTTGGGAGATATGATTACAGCGCCGACGCCGTTACCCAAAGCATTGGAGGCTCCATCAAAATGCATGGACCATCGGGATCCTTCCTCAGGTCCTTCATCCAGTCCAGGTATTTCACAGTCAGTTACCACCATGATATCTTCATCCGGAAAATCAAAGTTCAATGATTGGTAATCGTCCACAGGTTGGTGTGCCAGATGATCGGCCAGTACACTTCCCTTAATTGCTTTCTGAGTTGTATACTGGATATCATATTCTGTTAAGATCATTTGCCATCTCGCTATCCTTCCAGACAGAGCGGGCTTTTCAAATATGTACTTGATGGGATCCATCTTTGAAATCAACAAAGTAGTGTGAGTCAGCATATACTGTCTTAGCCGGCGAGCAGCCCATACAAGAGCGCAACAAGTTTTCTCAAGCAGTGAGTAACGAGACTCACAGTCGGTAAACTTTTTGCTCAAGTAATAAATAGCGTGCTCTTTTCGGCCAGACTCGTCATGCTGCCCCAGCACACACCCCATTGATTTGTCAAGTACCGTCAAGTATAGTATCAGAGGTCTCCCTTCAACCGGTGGCATAAGAATGGGTGGCTCTTGGAGATATTCCTTTATCTTTTTAAAGGCAGCCTGACATTCATCATTCCAGCGTACTACTTGATCTTTCTTTAGTAATTTGAAGATTGGCTCACAAGTAGCAGTTAGATGCGAGATGAATCGAGCAATGTAATTCAGTCGTCCTAGGAAACCTCTGACTTCTTTCTCTGTTTTTGGAGTCGGCATCTCTTGTATGGCTTTTACCTTGGCAGGATCCACCTGAATACCTTCATCACTTACAATGAAACCTAGCAACTTTCCGGATCTTACCCCAAAGGTGCATTTGTTGGGATTCAACCTCAGCTTGTATAACTTGAGTCGATCAAACAACTTCCTCAGATGGTCAAGGTGCTCCTCCTCAGTTTGAGACCTTGCAATCATGTCATCAACGTATACCTCAATTTCATGATGGATCATATCATGAAACAAAGCAACCATGGCACGTTGATAGGTTGCCCCAGCATTTTTCAATCCGAACGGCATGACCTTATAACAGAAGGTGCCCCACTGAGTCACAAATGTAGTTTTCTCCATATCGTCTGGAGCCATCTTGATCTGATTATACCCTGAAAAACCATCCATGAAGGAGAACACCTTGTGTTGAGCGGTATTGTCAACAAGGACATCGATGTGAGGTAGGGGGAAGTCATCCTTGGGGCTGGCCCTGTTCAAATCCCTGTAGTCGACACACATTCTGACTTTACCGTCCTTCTTTGGTACTGGCACCACATTGGCAACCCACTGGGGGTAGGAAGTTACTGCAAGGAAACCGGCATCAAATTGCTTCATAACCTCGGCCTTGATCTTTTCAGACATCTCTGGACGCATTCGTCGAACTTTTTGTTTTACCGGAGGGCAATCTTCCTTGGTTGGCAGATGGTGAACTACAATGTCGGCATCCAAACCAGGCATATCTTCATAGGACCAAGCAAAAATCTCCATGTAGTCTTGTAGCATCTGGATCAATCGTTGCTTCACGCTGAGCTCTAGATTGGCACCAATCTTGACCTCTTTCCTATCTGTCTCAGTACCCAAGTTAATTGTCTCCACAGGCTCTTCATGTGGTTGAATAGCCCTCTCTTCCTGGAGTAGCAGTCTTGCGAGTTCACCAGGCACTTCGCAATCATCTTCACCTTCGTCTTCGGCCAAGTTGATCGGATTTTCGAAGTCATAACTGGTGGTAGCAGAGCTGTTACCAGCGAGATCCAGAGTGGATTGAAACCTGTATAAGTGAGTGTGTGTAAATACAGCTGTCTTGCAATATATATAACACATAAAGGAAAAGAGCACAAGATTTGAAATGCAACAAACGTCCAATGTTTTGATTGATGATATATGAAAATGTCATACAAAAAGCCCTCACAAATGGAGCTACGATGCCCCGGGTAGGACACCGAGCCAACAAAGTTTTAACATATTGTTTGTTACAAATTCGGAAATCAAAAGAAATTAATTACTGCGTGACAAATGTGATAGGGGTAAAATCCTTTGCCGTCCAGTTGCTTGGTCCGTCGCTGGTAGTCGGGTAAATCCAACTATCAAACTCTGCTTCCTCCACATCCTCCTCGATAGCGTTCACTCTTGAGCTGGAAATAAACACCGGAGCCTTTCCGATCTTCCCTTTGCGCACCGTCTTCTGAGCCTCTGCAGTAAAGCCTAGCCCAAACTTGTCGTTCTTCTGAGTGAAGTCAGGAAGCTGACCCCAGTGTGCACAATTGCCTTTCTGAACCACAGCCCGGGCATCCCTTAGGGAAGCCATCTTCAAGGAATCATTCTCTTCGGCCATTGTCTCTGCAGCTGCTGAAATTGGATGCACCTCCTCGAAATGCTGGAAGGGGGTTTCAATAAACTCTCCGTCCACCTCGATGTACCTGAAGGAATTCAAATGGCTCACCATATACTCCTCTTCTCCTTGCACAGTGACAATCTTTCCCCTGACGGGATACTTCAGCTTCTGGTGCAAGGTGGAGGTTACTGCCCCAGCTTTATGGATCCAAGGTCGACCCAACAGACAAGAGTACGATGGACGTATATCCATCACGTAAAAGGTAGAGTCAAACACTTGAGAGCCCACACGAATAGGGATGCTAACCTCTCCATGAACCATCCTTTTTGAACCGTCAAAGGCCCTGACGATGATATTGCTGGGTTTCAACTCCAGGCCTTCATAATCCAGGCGATCCAAAGCCTTTTTCGGTAGAACATTCAAGGAAGAACCAGTATCCACCAATACATGTGCCAGAGTAGTGCCCCTGCATTCAATAGAGACGTGCAGGGCATCGTTGTGGTCTCTCCCTTTCGCGGTTAGGTCAGCATCTGAAAAACCCAAGCCGTTGTCCGCCGTTAGATTCGCTATGCAATCAGTGAACTGGACTGCAGACGTTTCCTGCGGCACATGGGCCGTCTTGAGAAATGAGATCAAGGCCTTAGCGTGGGCCTCAGAGCATAGCAATAAGGAGAGCAGGGAGATCTTGGAGGGCGTATGCCCCAACTACTCGACAACATTAAAATCGCTCTTCTTTATGATTTTCAAAATCTCCTCCATTTCTTGTCGGGAGGCCTCAGCATTTATGGGTATTGGTGTCTCCATCCGGGCAGGCTTTTCTTCAATCCCTTTGCCTCGAGCATTTGATGACTCGGTAGCAGGGGAAACAACTTGATCAGTAACAGGACTAGGTAAACTTGTAGGTTTTATGAGGAGGGGTTTTCGAATAGCGGGCGGCGCAATGTCAGGCGAGAAGAGCCTGCCACTGCGGGTGACCTTGGCTGGACCAGTGATATCGCAGATACTGGCACTAGCGTCAAATTCTTGCTTGATTCCATTTACATATACGTCTGCCCCATAATGCCAGGGGACAGCTTTATCAGACACGTAGGAGAGGGGTCCCGGAACAGTAATGATCACAGGCGCAACTGTCATGATTTGAATAGGCTTCTTTGGGGAAGCCTTGATTGGATTTTTGAAGATGGTAATCACAGAAACTTCTTTCATCGGAACCAATTGAACAGCAGTCTTTTTGAATAGAATCTCCTTGCTATCCATTAGGCCTTGGATGCCTAACCTCAGCAGGGGACAATCAGATAGGGAAATAGCACAGAATAGGCAACCTTCACCGCAACCCGGAAATAAACCGGCCCGCAGTAGGTTCTTCTTAACAGTCTTCAGAGGGGTAACAACTTCATCTACCGAAACAGCATACACTTCTTCCTCAATGGCATTTACCCTATGCTGGGGCATAGGAGCCGTTACAACATTTGGTCTTTCCGGCGCTTCAAACTGAATTTCCTTTGCGTCGATCAGATCTTGCACTTTGTTTCTCAAGGCCCAGCAATCATCAGTGGTGTGCCCGGGACTATCAGAATGATAAGCACACCGGGCGTTTGGGTTATATTTAGGAGACGCAGTGTTGACGACCTTAGGAGCTTCTTTGAGGGTCACCAGGTTGGTGGATAACAGTTGGGGTAAAATTTGAGATAATGTCATACTTAGTCGGGTATACTGCCTCTTGGGCCTTTCGCTTCTTTGTTGATTGTACTGCTGAGGAGCAGCAACAGGTTTGGAGATGACCAAAGCATTGACGGCTTGATGACTTTCGGGCTTGACTTGTCTTCTAGGACCATAGACGGCGCTTGCTTCTTTCTTGAATGGCCTCTTCTCAACACTTGTAGAGGCAGCCTTCTGTATCTTGCCTGACCTGATTCCAGCTTCGATTCTCTCTCCCGTTAATATCAAATCTGTAAACCCAGCGGAGGAGTTACCAACCAAATGATTGAAAAACGGACCCGACAACGTCCCCAGAAACATATCAACCAGCTCTCGATCAGTTAATGGAGGCTGCACCCTGCCAGCCAAATCTCTCCATTTTTGAGCGTACTCTTTGAACCCTTCACCCGTTCCTAGAGACATACCCTGAAGTTGGGTACGCGTAGGAGCGAGATCAGAATTGTATTGGTATTGTCTGTAGAATGCGGTTGCCAAATCTTCCCAGTGTCGGATGCTAGCTCCGTCCAATTGGTAGAACCATTCAAGCTGTGACCCCGAGAGGCTATCTTGGAAGAAGTGAATCCAGAGGTTCTTATCCGCCGTGTAAGGTTGGATTTTCCTTACGTACGACCTTAGATGCAGCTTTGGGAAGGAAACCCCATCATACTTGGCGAAGGCAGGCGCCTTAAACTTGTGTGGAATGACTACCCCAGAAGATAACCCCAAATCTCCGAAATCCAGTCCCGGCACATTCTGAATCTCCATGGCGCTCAAGCGGTCCTCCAATTGTTTGTATCTGTCAGCAGCAGGTGGGTATTGTTCGTCGTTATAGTCCGTCTCGTTGTCGGAGACTGCGGGACTAGGAGCTCCTCCCCCTTGGGGACTGTTTTTCTCAGCAGAAGAAGCGGTTGGATCAGCTTCATTGTGGAGTGTGTTCCCAAATCTGCGTCCGGTGTTGAACAGCGCAGTCCTCTTTTTCTTCTTCTTCTTCAGGAGTAGAGTCTTTAACTCTTGCTGACCTTGGGCTAGGCTTAGGACCAATTCTTGAAACTGTGCACTTTGGGCCTGAAGGGCCTTGATTGCTTGCTCACTGGATGATTCTGGATTCATGATGACTGTTCACACAAACAGCGAAGAAAATTAAGCAACCTGCGAAATAGGGTACCTGCTATGCATATGGTGCAATGGAATGCGTATGTATGCAATGCATTCAAGGATTTAGAATATTCAAAATTTGTTGTAGACAAAAAGGAACGCACATCATATTAATAAGGAGAAATTCGTTAGTACATAAATGCCTCATGGGCCAAATACTACAAAAATGACTCCTTAAGGTAAAAAGACATTGCGCATCCTCTTTGGCGCGATGTAGGTGTTAAGATTCCTTTCCTCGTGCAGTAGGCGGGTGAGTTCCAGGACCTTCTTTTCGCTAACATGTAGATTGGTCTCAAGAGAATTCCGTTCTTCCTTAAGTTGGATCCAGCTCTTCTGCATCTCTTCCCAGGAGGTGGGCATGTCGGGATGTTGAACGGTATAGGACGCCTCTCCTTCCAAGACTGGTTCTTTGATTACAGGAAGCATATGAGGATAAGGCATCACTAATTTCTGGGAGCGAGCTCGTACCCACTTGAGATAAGGTTCCAACGGGATGGAGTTCCGGTGCCCCAATATCTTGCTGTCTATCCTGCTTGACATCCTCCAAGCTCTGATAAATCTCTGACGAAGTCCTTGAGTATCGTTGTCGAAGTCAAAAACTATGTTAGGGATTAACATGTTATGAGGGCCATCCCTCCGAGCATAACCAAACTGTCTCCAAGCCAGGCATGGGTTGTAAGTAATACCCCCCTTGATTCCAAATAAAGGAACATTGGGATACTCCCCACATCGATCAATGATAGTGATGTCTTCCCTAGACCTAGGGCACCAATGTATATCTGCATGCGTGAGAGTCATTAACCGTTGTGACCATCTCAAACCCCGCTCGTTCTTCAAAACTGATTGTGGAAGGTGCGAAATAAACCACCTTCCCAGGAGAGGAGTGCAACACAAAAGGATACCCCTTCTTCTCATGGTTCGAGTGTAACATGAGTGAAGGATGTCCCCCAGCAGTGTAGGTATAGGATTCCTGGTCATAAAGATCTGGACAGCACTGATATCAATAAGTTGATCTGGGTTAGGGAACAACACCAAACCATAGACAAGGAGGGCCACAACTTATTCAAAAGCTCGTAGGTCAAGGGAGTTCCAACATTCTTGAGCCTTTTCGAACAGAAATCTGGCTAAGAACCCTTTGATACCACTTCTAACTTCCCAATGTCCCTTGAGGTCAGATGTCTGTAGGTGCAAGGCTTTAGCAATCTCTTCAAGCTTGGGTTCCTCTTCCGTACCGTTGTAGGGTAGTTGATCAAGGATAGGGACCTTCAGAAGTCGGGAGAACTCTTTCAACGTAGGCACCAACTGATAATCCGGAAAAGTGAAGCAGTGATGCAGAGGGTCAAAGAATTGGAACAGGACCTTTATCAAGTCCTCCTCAATGTTGGTGTTAACCAAGCTGATGAGTCTTCCATGTCTCTCACTGAATGAAGAGCCCTCGGGAATCCTGGACAGAAGTTCCTTAAGCTGAGGAGGGATCTTTACAAGGCTAATCTGAATTGTCTTTCTGCGAGCAGTTTCCATGTCCTGTAAAACAAGAACAAAGATGAAGATTCGAAACCCTTGAAATGGTTAGTCAATGCTCATGATGTTTGTATGATGTAATGATGGGATGATTAAATACAATTCAAACATGGTAAGGCACACAAGTCACACAAACCCTTAGAGTTTAGGCCTGCATGGAGTCTGGGTATTACCCTCTTGAAGTTTGGTGGGCTCAACCTGTCCTATCAAAAGTAACCGGGTTCTAAAGGTCCCAATATCACGGGATTGCTTTCATTGTTCATCGTTTCGATTTAGCCACTGAACTGGCGACCGAAATATTCCAGGAAAGCAACCCTCAATTGAGTGTAGTATCGAGTATCAACCAACCTCGGACTGCACCAAAGTCAGTTATCTCACTACCCTAAAAAGGCCAAGATGGTTCAATTAAGGTTCCTAAGGTTAGTTGATGCTTCATGACACCACGCGGCGGCCCCGTACTCTCCTTGACTGAACTCAAGGGTTACCGGTACACACCAAAGTGCCACATCAACGTAGCAGACTGTGTCAACCATGTCGGTATACCCCGCACAGTTCCCTCACAGCCTTGTTGCTACTTTCTAAGAAGGTATCCCCAGATCCGGGTTAGGATCTATAAAACTCCGATACAAAGCCCACAAATGTAAAAGCAAACAAAGCAAGCAATTGAAAACAATGGTGATCTAAACCCTAAGGTTACTCCACTTTTAAGTCGATCCCCAGCAGAGTCGCCAGTTCTGTGATACGGTGGGAGAACTGACTTGAGGTTTGCGTTTGTATTCGCAAATGTTGCGGTTGAGCAAGAGTCGCCACCGACTTTTTATTTTATCCTAAGGAAAGGTTAAAAAGCACAGGCAAAAACCTTTGAGATGTTTTCTTGGGTTCGGGGAGTAGATTATAGAAAGGGAAGGTATTAGCACCCTTTCTATCCATGGTTATCCATGGGCTCTTAGTTACTTGCTTAGATCACTTGCCTTTTGTTTTCAATTTGTTTGAAATGGTGTGTGTGTGGGTGCTTTTTGAAAATGTTTTGGAAAAAGATGCCTTGTTTTAGGCAACTAATGTATTTGACTCGTGTTTGAGTGTTTTACAAAAGTGTGAATCTTTTCGAAAAGATGTTTTCAAATGTTTTTTTTGAGAGTTTGTTTGAAAGTGTTGTGGATTGTGGTTTTTGAAAAGAAGGCAAGTGTTTTTTGCAAGTTTGATCTCAAGTAACTAAGAGTTTTGTCTACCCTATTGTACTCAAAGGTTTTTGTCATGTTTTAACCCCTTTTAACAATTTTGTTCCACCATTGAAATTGGTAGACAATCTTGCGTTTAGGAAGTGAAAGGGACGGGCGCGGGTCATTGTTTAGACCATAATTGCAATGGTGCCAAGTATCTTTGGGCATTTTCTTTAAGGGACTTGATCATTTTGTTTTGAAAAAAATATTATCGAGGGACCATGATCTTTTAAATTGTTTGTTTTGCCCAAAGAGACCTAACATGCAATATGGCCCAATTTTGAAAGGCAACAAGTGGATATAACCCTAGGGGTGTTAGTGTGCAAGTGTGTTTTATTGCATACAAGAGTTTTTTTTTTTCTTTGAATTAGGTTTTTCTATTTCATTGAGTTTTATCTTGCCATACATGTCCTAATTACTAGCAATAAGAAGCGGGAATGTAAAATCCTACGCTATTACAATAGTTAGGGGAGGGGGATACACATTTGTACATGGGGGGTTCAACGAGAAAAATAGACAAAAAAGAAAATAGCGGAAAACAAGATATACAGAGAGAGGGAGGGAGCCTGCGCGCTGTTGGGAGGCCATCAGAAGTTCTGACCCAGATCCGCTGTCAGATGATCAACCTGTTGGTGAAACTGGATGAGTCAGAACTTCTGACTCTGGAACCTGCAAAACAGACCCTTGTTAGTGGGGAAACCAGAAGTTCTGATTTCCCTGCGCTGCAAGACAGAAGTCTGTTAGTGGAGAACCCAGAAGTTCAGATTCTGCTGAAAAGGCAATAACTCTCAGAGGTTCTGATGTTATTGACAGCAAAACAGGCTTCAGATGTGCTAACGTCAAAGTCAGCACTTGGCTTTTTCCTGCACTAATCAGAACATCTGCAATCCTGTTGTTACTCCACAAAACAGAAAACATATTTGGAACAGATCCAGCAAAATAGCAAAATGTCTCAGAGGTCAGAATCACCAAGGTCACAGGCAGGTCCTAAACTGGCTCAGATCGTTCTGAGGTATGAGAGTCCTCAGAACATAAACAGCAATAACATGAATATTTACATTATGTTACTTGAATATGCACAGCTGATGATGCTTAACAGTGTGGTGAGGGTCAGCAGGTGCTTACCTGACTTTCTGGAAAATGGTGGGTGAAAGTTAGCTTTTGGTTCTGGTGGTGTTCTGGACAGATTTGGGAAAAGGGGAGTGAAGGCGTATACGTGTATAGGGTCAGAAGTTTGGAAAGGGCGTTTTTGGTTTACAGAAAAAAGGGCTGGATGTTTGATGAAGTTGAAGGTGAGAAACTTAGAGTTATGACACAAGGCTGGAAATTTTGGCAGAGTTTCAGAATGTTGTGTTGCTAGGAGTTTCGTTTCTCTCTTAGCAATTTTTCTGTTTCTTTTCTTGAACTTCTTGAACATCTTTTGCAGTGGTGAAAGCTTTCTATTTATAGGCAAAGTTCTTGTGGATATCTTGAACATTTAAGGCGCCAACAGAGTTTGAACTGGTTTTTTGACAGAAATTCCTGGGAAGTTGTGATAACAGCTATTTTTCAGCCTAGGTAGCAGCAGCAGGCGTGGATTGGGGGAAGTGACCTCTGAAATGGGCGGTGGCGTGAAGACCCATGCCAGAATCTGTGCAAAAGCATTTTCCAAGCCACACGTGATCGCTCAGGAGTGGTTGGAAGCATTAATGGGCATTAAATGGTGACAAGACCTGTCAATACCAACATTCTGGTTGTTGAATCAGCAGCGTAAACCATGCTCTGGCCTTGGCTACCTGTTGTCTTAGCAAGCTCTGGAAATTTTCCTGGTCTTCTGGTACGTTCCTTGGATCTACTTCTGGACAATTTGGATTTAGAGATTCTGTATCAGTGACACCTATCCTTCTGGCCTTTCATCTTCTGATTTCAACCTGTTCTGAAGGAGCCTTCATACTTTCCTGTTTCTCTTGTATTCCTTTAGCAAGTTCTGACTGAGCTTGTGTAACTGCTGAAGGGGTATGTTCTGTTTGAGGCTTACACTCTGAACCACGTTTACAACTTCTGATTGAACTGATATAACTGCTGAAGAGCCAACTTCTGACCACGCTGAGCCAAGCTTGCAACTTCTGACCGTCTTCATCTGGAATGGGTCCAGAAGTTCTGAAGCGCTGATTTTTTCTAAAAAACACTTATTTTAAAGAAACATTCTAAGCTCTTAGAATTTGATTTTCCTCAAGATGGAAGCGTTGTTCCCGGAGTTTGTGAGATCATCTTGCTCTTGTAAGTGGCTTGCTTGGGCAAAAGGATAACCCAGGACTTGGATTTGTTCCAGGGGACTTTGAAAAATCTAAGATGGTTTCCTGAAGAAAGAGAGGGAAAATTTTGGGGTACAACACTCACCAAGTTGTGGATGACTACCAGTCCATGAAGTTCGAATTCCCAGATGAAAACATCATGATGGTAAACAACTGTGAAGAATTTAGGCCATATGACGGACCTGAACAAGGATCCCGATGGACCCTGGTCTTTGATGGGGCATCCAACGCACTCGGCAATGGTATTGGTGCGGTACTTATATCCCCTGAAAGATGTCATACCCCCTTTACCGCAAGACTCTGCTTCAACTGTACAAACAACATGGCGAAATACGAAGCATGCATTTTTGGTCTCAAAGCTGCTATAGATTTGGGGATCAAATCTTTAAGTGTGTTCGAAGATTTAGCCTTGATCATCAGTCAGATCAAAGGGGAATGAGACACCAAACAACCTAACCTTATCCCCTACAAAGAACATGTGTTGACATTGCTCCCACATTTTGAGAAGATTACTTTCGAGCATTTCCCGCGAGAGGAAAATCAGCTAGCGGACGCACTAGCCACAATTTCATCCATGTTTAAACTTAAATGGGATAACGAGGATTCCCAGATCACCATTGAACAAATGGATGAACCAGCTCACTGTCACGAGATTAATACTGAAGAAGTAGTGGACCGGCCTTGGTTTAACAAAGTCAAGAGGTATCTCGAGGCTCAAGAATATCCAGAAGGAGTTTCAGTCAATGATAAGAAGTTCTTAAGGAGATTCTCTGCTAAATTTTTCCTTAGTAATGGCATTCTCTACAAACGCAACCATGACTCTGTGTTACTTAGGTGTGTAGACAAGGTTGAAGCAGAAAAGATCATGGCTGATCTACATGAGGGAACTTTTGGCACCCATTCCAGTGGGCATACGATGGAAAAGAAGATCCTACGGGCAGGATATTACTGGTCTACCATGGAAGCAGATTGCTATCAATATTCTCGAACATGCCACAAGTGTCAGATCTATGCTGACAAGGTGCACGTACCTCCGGTTCCTCTGAATGTCTTGACGGCTCCTTGGCCCTTTGATATGTAGGGCATTAATATGATTGGGGAAATCAAACCAACAGCCTCTAATGGTCACCCCTTCATCTTAGTGGCCATTGATTATTTTACAAAATAGGTTGAGGCAACTTCTTTCGCTTCTGTTACCAAGAATGTTGTCGCCCGGTTCATTAAACATAATCTCATCTGCCGGTATGGTATCCCGGAGAGAATCATCACAGATAATGGTACGAATCTAAACAATACTATGATCACCGCCATGTGCAAGCAATTAAAGATCCAACATCATAATTCTTCCCCTTACTGGCCAAAGATGAATGGTGTTGTCAAAGCCGTAAATAAGAATATCAAAAAGATCATACAGAAAATGACAGTCACATACAAAGACTGGCATGAGATGCTACCATTCGCTCTCCACGGGTATCGTACCACGACACGCACATCAACCGGGGTAACACCCTACTCTCTGGTGTACGACATGGAGGTTGTCTTACCTATTGAGGTCCAGATCCCTTCTCTGAGAATCATGAAGGATGCAGGGATGAACGAAGACGATTGGATCCAGACTCGACTTGATCAACTGAACATGATTGATGAGAAAAGACTTACTGCTGTCTGTCATGGTCAAATGTATCAAAAATGGATGATCAAGGCTTTCGAAAAAAAGGTCAAATGACAAGTGTATTAAGTTGGGGATCTGGTGATCAAGTGCATCATACTACCGCAAGGTGATCCCAGGGGAAAATGGACTCCTACATACGAAGGACCATTTGTAATCAAAAGCATATTCTCTGGTGGGGCAATGATATTAACCACCATGGATGGTGATGACCTGCCACATCCTGTGAACGCGGACATAGTCAAAAGATACTATGCATAAAGAGACCCGCTAGGTCGATGCACCTAGGCAAAACAAGGGCATCCCGGTGAACCAAAAAGGTTCGGGAAAAAATTAGGGATAAAACAAAAAAACCTGTACACCCGGAAAGTTGAAAACCCGAAAGGGCAACTTGGGCAAAAAAGGGTATCCCGGTGGAATAAAAACCCGAAAGGGCGGTCCAGGCAAAAGTTAGGGAATTAAAGCGTATGACTATGTCCCATTGGATCATCTTACGGACAACCTGTAAACTCAATAGTTCTGATCAATTCAATCAGCTTCGTATAAGGCAAACAAAAGGCAAGATGCTCAGAGACACAAAGGCTATAGCAGAATGAGAACCCCATGGGATTATTGCACATAGCTATCTTTTCTTTGTATCAAATTTCATTTTTTACAACGACATTCTCTTACTAGAATGTTTGTCTCATTGTACAAAAATACTTACTCAAAGTCAATACAAAGATATCTCTTTTAAAGTGCAAAAATATCAGTTGTTTCTTTACTCTTGTGTTTTGTTTGCAAAAACGTCCAATGATTTATTTTTGAACATACACATTTGAACGTAACTACCGTTTACAAATGAAAAAAATAAAAAGATAATCACTAATGGCTTTAAGAAATAGGGAAATCTCTCTAAGCTATTTCCATAAAATCCCTACAGTGTGCAGTTTAATCCCCAGCAGAAAAAAACTTCCAATTATCACTCCCCGGTAGAAGTCGCCAAATTTCTCGGGATTCCCCAACGGGATTTCACAAGCAATACACGGCGTTTCCCTTACAACAGAGTTTTTTTCTTTAAGAGGAAACTCATCAACACTTAAACTTCACAAACATGAAGACTTACACTCTATATTCCCAGCAGCAGTCAGGGATTTATTTTTCCTTAATCCAACAGCATTACAGCAGATTGGCTCACATACACATAAATCGCGTCCATATATCATAAACATCGATGACACAAATGCATATATCACAATCTCATTATACCACGCATTTCATACATCATGACATTGCATACAGTTAACTTTTTACCCTTTACAGGATAAGGTTAATCAATGACTATCATCAACAAATCAGAGATTAATACCTGAAACAGGCCGAGGAAAATTGGCTACACGACCAACAGAACTTTCAGATACGGTTCAGATACGCTCCTGACACAGATGCCATCCTGATACTTATTCAGATTCAGCTTTCAGATACAGTTCAGATACGCTCCTAACACAGACGCCATTCTGATACTCATTCAGATTCAACTTTCAGATACAGTTCAGATACGCTCCTGACGCGGATGCCATCCTGATACTCATTCAGATTCATCTTTCAGATACATTTCAGATACGCTCCTAACACGGATGCCATTTTGATACTCATTCAGATTCAACTTTCAGATACAGTTCAGATACGCTCCTAACACGGATGCCATCCTGATACTCATTCAGATTCAACTTTCAGATACAGTTTAGATACGCTCCTAACACGGATGACATCCTGATACTCATTCATATTCAACTTTCAGATACAGTTCAGATACGCTCCTAACACGGACGCCATTCTAATACTCATTCAGATTTAGCTTTCAGATACAGTTCAGATACGCTCCTGACACAGATGCCATTCTGATACTCATTCAGATTCAACTTTCAGATACAGTTCAGATACGCTCCAGATACGGATTCCATTATGGTACTCATTCAGATTCAGCTTTCAGATACAGTTCAGATACGGATGCCATCCTGATACTCATTCCGATTCAGGCTTTCCCTTCGAAGTAGCCCTGCTACTCAGGTTCCTTCTCCCTTATCTCCATACAATAATTTACAACCCTATAAGACCTGGACCCGACCAGATACGGTCGATTTCACATTCCCCCAGTTGAAGTCAAGCTTAGACTTGGTCTGATTTCTGTCAACAACCACCTTCGAATGGCATCTTTAAGCCCATTTCCAACAACTTTCAGTTATCTCTAAAATGGCATCTTTAAGCCCATTTCTAACAACTTTCCGTTATCTCTCCAAATGGCATCTTTTAAGCCCATTCCTTACATAATCAACCGAAACATCATTGAGTGCAAATTTCTGGGCATTCTAGTGTTCAATCATCTTCCACTTTCAAGCTACGAACGACAAACATGCCGATCTCACTTTTCAAGTTTAAGAAGATTGAACAGGGGCAGCTGTTGTACCCCAAAATTTGCCCTCTCATTTCTCAAAGAATCATCCTGGACCCTCAGGTTTGCTTCTATCAAGTTTCTAGTCTTGAATTACCACTTTTCAAGAAAATCATTCACAAGGGCAAAATAGTCAAAAGCACACTGAAAAGTCAAACTTTGACTTTTAGATCAAAATCAAGTTTCAACAATTATATTTCATCAAGACATGAAATTGATTCATCAAGAAATCAGAAGTCAGAAATTACTTTGAAAAAATCAAATTGCTAAACATTTAGAAAATTTTCTAAGTGTTAAGAGAATAAGATGCTTCAAAACTTTTGAGCCAGCATCCACGCAAGTGTAGTCAGAAGTTGCAAACATGGTACATAACATAGTTCTTCAATCATAACACGACTCTTCAGCATATGCTTCGATCAGAGCATCACCCATTCAAGTTTCATTCTGGTCTTCTTCGATTAGAACATCACAAAGCCCCAAAACCTTGTTTGAACAGCCTGCTGCACTGCTATAGCACAGTCCTGCAACCAGCTGCCACAACACTCTAAATTAATGCTGATCTAGTCCACGCCTGCATTTTTCTCAAACCCTATATTTGCACTAAATTAGCATACAAAAACTGTGATTAAAAAGCAATGGAACAGTATACCAAAAGGGTTTAAATCCCATTTGTTTTTCCCCCAAAACCACAGTAAACCCATCTATAAATAATTGGCTCCATCATATGTTCAAGGGGCTGGCCTTTGGAGAGAGAGAGAATCATCAAAAGAGAGAAAAGAAAACTGTGAAGCCCTTCGTAAAAATCCAAAAATCCCAAACATAAAACCAAACCTTTGTTCTTCCCTTTGAATCAAAAGAACTTAGCATTTTCTCTTCCGTTGTTCTTGTTGACTCCAGAACATCTGAAGGCAGTAGTGCAAGTTCCAAGCACACGCTCCAGATTCAAGAGCTTCCAAGATTTTCTCATTGCTCTCACATTCAGAACTTCAGCACATAGCAACCCAGAAATTCCGTGTTTTCCCTCTAACGTTTCTTGTAGGATCTCAGAGTGTATCAACTCAGAACTTCTGATTTCCCCTGATGTTTCTTGCTGAACCACAGCGCACCCGACATCAGAGCTTATGATCCCCGTTGCTTTGCTTTCAGCAACATGCTGATTATTTTCTCTCTTTATTCTCCTTTTTATCATTTTTAACATTAACATACTTTTTATTAATAAAAAAAAATAGACATAAAAAGTATTTTCTTTTTTTAGTTAATTTATTTCTTTTTTTAGTTATTCATTAAGACAAAAAATCATTTTCAAAACAAATCCTTTTTCTTTCTTGCATTGTACATTTCAATATGGTTGTAATAGTTTAAATAGGATTTAAATTCTTATAACCCCCATTTGTAAATTTGTACCCCCATCCCTAAATATTGTAATAGCGTAGGACTTTATATTTCTGCAATTTATCGCTTTTCAAATATAATGCTAGTAATTAGAGTGAGTATGGCAAGACATGAAATCAACAAATAGATAACCCTAATCAAGACTAAATGCATGCAATCAAACACACTTTGCGCACATGCACCCTTAGGATAATCTCACTTGTTGCTTATCGGAAATTAGTCATGTCCCTCGAACATGGGCGTTTTAGAAAAAGACCCTCGATAAAAGATCATAGTCCGTCGATGACCCTCGATGTTGCCTTCGATAAAAGATCGTAGTCCCTCGATGACCCTTGATGTTTCCTTTGGTAAACGATCTAGTCCCTAAAACAACATTTCTAAAACGTTTCATGGGTTGCCTTCTATGACTATTCGAATGTCCCACGCCTGTCCCTTCACATCCAACGATGGGGCTTCTTACCAAAATCAATGGTAAGATAGCAATATCTAAAGTAGGAAGAAAAGAACACCTAAGACCTTTTGAGTAGGTAGATTCGCTCCTAGTTGCTCGCTTGCTCACAACAAAACATTTTTACACTAACACTCTCATTTGAAATGTTTTCAAAAGACAACACTTTGTATACGTTCTTATAGAGACGAGAACCATTACAAAAACATCTTTTCAAAATTACCTTCAAAAAACACAATACACAAACACCTCTTTGAACTATTTTTTGAAACAACACTTTGTATGCGTTCTTATAGAGACGAGAACCATTGCAAAGACATTTTCAAAATACTTTAAAAAACCACACCATAAGCACATTCAAACAAAGCAAGTGATCTAGCGAGGAACTAAGAGCCCATGGAAAACCATGGATAAAAAGGGTGCTAATACCTTCCCTTTTCAAAATCTACCCCCCGAACTTGAGAAGTAATCTCGAAAGGTCTTTCCTGTGCTTTTTTACCTTTCCTTTTGGATAAAAGAAAAGTCGGTGGTGACTCTTGCTAACCGCACAATTGCGATCAAATGCAAACGACCCAAGTCAATTCTTCCACCGTATCACAAAGGGTATACTTACTAGTCCATTCGAAGGACACATTTGGCCCTTTTCCAAGAAGCGTACATGATCCATTCAAGGGACACGTCTGGGCATCCCATTCGAAGGACATGCTTGATAGCCCATTCGAAGGATTTACAAAGCCCATCTTAAGGCATGTTTTGGTGACCCATCCAAGGGTCACACATTTGGCTCCTTCAAAGGATGCACAAATGTGACCCTTTTGAAGGAAACTTGTTGGAGGAAAATCAAATAACATTGTTGGAAGAGGAATCTGGTCGAAGGAGGGTCAGAACGAAAGATTGAAATGTTTAAAGATGCTTGCTGCCAAGTTCAGGCCCAGTACACTGGCCAAAACTGCTGCACAACAGTCCTGAAACACTTCCCCATTCTTGCACCAAAATAGCATACAAAGCACTGTCCCTCGAAAGCTATAAAGAGCAGTTTACTCAAATTGTTCAAAATATTTTATTTTCCCTCCAAAGCTTCAGCCAACTTTGCCTATAAATAAGAGGCTCCACAACATGTTTAAGGGGGACTTTTTGGGCTAAGGGGAACAAATCTTCAAAATTCTCAAACACTCTCAAAAAATCATCCAACTCTCAAACAATTAAACACTAATCAAACACCAACCCATAATCTAAACATTTGTCCCCTTCAAATTTGAAATATCCCCACACCTTGTTACCCTTCGAATCCAGTAAGAAGAACCTCACACTTGTTCTTCTCTTTCGAATCCAGTATCAAAGGCATAACCCCTGGTTCCTCCCTTCGAATCCAGAAGCACTCAAGGCAACCACTTAAAGGCCCAACACACGTCCCAGCCTTAAGCAAGGATGCATTAAAGGACTTGAGGTAAAGAGGGCACTCTATGCTGAATGAAAGAGGCAGCCAGAAAGGCACACCATGCTGACACCCATGCCCCAGTCGAAAGGCACACCATGCTGACACCCAAGCCTCAGTCGAAAGGCACACCATGCTGATTCCAATCCCCAGTCGAAGGAGGCAGAAAGGAAAAATTGAAGGCTGCATCTCATGCCTCAGGTTAAGCCCAAATCTAAGGACATGACTTCACTGAATCCAGGCCCCAAATCGAAGGAGGTCAAAAAGTGCAGAATCAAAGGGTGTTTTTGCCTAAATCAAAAGACCCATTTTTCTTGATTTTATTTTATTTTTGCCTTTATATTTTCATGCTATTCAATATGGTTACAATACTGTAGGATTTTATCTTTATGCATTTTATTACTTTTGTATGATTGCTAGTAAAATATGGTATGTATGGAAAGATAAAAACAACAAGTAGACAACCCTTAATCAAAGACTAAATGCATGCAAATCAAACACACTATTCACACATGCACCCTTAGGGTAATCTCACTTGTTGCCTCGGAAAAATAGTCATCTCCCTCGAATATGGGCATTTTAGCAAAGACCCTCGATAAAAGATCGTAGTCCCTCGATGACCCTCAATGTTACCTTCGATAAATGATCTAGTCCCTAAACGACATTGCTAAAACGTCCCATAGGTTGTCTTCTATGACTATACAAACATCCCACGCCCGTTCCTTCATATCCAATGATGGGGCTTCTTACCAAATCAATGGTAAGATAGCAACATCTAAAGGAGGAGGAAAAGAACATTTAAGACCTTTTGAGTAGGTAGGTTGCTTCTAGTTGCTCGTTTGCTCACAACAAAAACATTTTTACACCAACACTTTCATTTAAAACATTTTCAAAAGACAACTTTTCGTACGCGTTCTTATAGAAACGAGAACCATTACAAAGACACCTTTTCAAAATCACTTTCAAAAACACATTCCATAAACACATCTTTGAACTATTTTCGAAACTAACACTTTGTACGCGTTCTTATAGAAACGAGAACCATTACAAAGACATTTTCAAAATACTTTCAAAACCCACACCACAAGCACATTTTCAAACAAAAGCAAGTGATCTAGAAAGCAACTAAGAGCCCGTAGATAACTATGGATGAAAAGGGTGCTAATACCTTCCCCTTTCATAACCTACCACCCGAACTCAAGAAAACATCTCTAAAGGTCTTTCCGGTTCTTTTCACCCTTACCTTATTGGATAAAAGAAAAGTCGGTGGTGACTCTTGCTATCTGCAACAATTGCGATCAAACACAAAACACCCAAGTCAGTTCTCCCACCGTGTTATAGAACTAGCGACTTGCTAGGGAAATTTTAAAAGTGGGGTTACCTTAGGGCTAGATCACCTTTACTTGCTTTCCTTGTTTGACTTGCTTGTTTTACATTTTGGGTCCTTGTTTGGGTTTGTTTTGATCCTCTACCCGGATCTAGGGTACCTTTTAGGTAAGTAGAAATAGATTATGGAAACTGTACGGTGTAGACCGATACGGTTGAAGCAATGGCTACGTAGTGTGACACATTTGTTGGTACCGGTACCCCTTATGTTAAACCGAGGAGAATACAGGGCCGCTGAGCAGCGTCATGAAGCACTAACTGACCTTAGAACCTTAATTAAAAAACTTGGCCATTAGGAAGTAGTGAGATAAACGATTTCAGTGGAAAGCTGGAAATTGGTTGATACTTGATGCTACACTCATTGAGATCAGACTTTTGGGATATCTCGGCCGTAAGAAAAGATTGATTGTGCTGAGACAATTCCTAAAGGAAAGGTCAATGATATTGAGATCCCCTAGAACCTGGTTACTTTTAGGACAGGTTGAGCTAACTAAACTTCAAGAGGGTACTTAGCTATCAAACTCCATGCAAGCTTAAACCTAAGGACTTGTCTGCTTTATGTGTATATGACTATTTATACATAACAACTTGCTTGCTTTGCATACTTGTACATAACATCATGATATCATACCATATCATTTTCAATAACCATTTCAAGAATCTCGAGGGCCTTTGATACAGGGTCACGTTGAACCAGAAATTTATCAAGGGGCAAGAGGATTCATTTTCCTCTAGTTAAACATCGTCAAATACCAAAGCACGGTAACTTGAGTCAAGGGCCATGACCCACTTGACATGGTGAGCTTGATTCTCGTGGAAGGACATCCACCGATACGAAGTTCTCCAATCAAAGTTGTTGATCAAAATTCAAAAATCTTCTTGTGTTTCCCCCGCGAGATCCTTGAAAACATGCATCCACATACCATGCATCATATCATGACAGGTTTTCCCACACGGGTTTCTCACCTGCTTACTGTTTATTTCAATAAGAAATGGCTCTTGAAAAGGCAGTAAAAGACCTTCAAGCCCAAAAGACTCAGTTCCAACAAATGTTCCTGGCTCTGGCTAAGGGGAAGGAAGAACTGAAGACTCTTATTCTCAAAGACAAGAAGAAAAAGACAAAGAAGTCAGTGGGCGTCCTGAATTTGGGAAGAAGACAGGAGACCAATCAAGAGAGCTCTAGATATCTTAACTCCATCAAATGAGGAGAATAATCATGAAGAAGATAACAACCCGGGGACTGATGAAGATGAAGCTGATTTCTCTGAGGAACAATATCCTCCCGCTGATGATAAATACAAATAGTTGGAGGATCACCTCAATGCTATGGAGATTCAACAAATACCTGGCTTGGACTTTGAAGAGTTAGGGTTGGTTTCCAGAGCGGTCATCCCATAAAAGTTCAAAATCCCTACCTTTGCCAAGTATGACGGGGTCTCTTGTCCTAAGATGCATCTGAGATCTTATGTTCGCAAGATTCAGCCTCACACTGCTGACCGGAAGCTATGGGTTCACTTCTTCTAAGAAATTTTGGCTGACACTCAACTGGAGTGGTTCTATTAGTTAGAAGGAACCGACATTCATACCTGGGAGGACTTGGCTGTTGCTTTCTACAAGCAGTACCAATACAATGCTGATCTTGCACCAACTCGTGTGCAATTACAGAGTATGACCATGTGTTCCAACGAGGGCTTCAAAGAATACGCCCAAAAGTGGAGAGATCTGGCTGGCAGGGTGCAGCCACCCTTAACTGACAAGGAGATGATTGACATCTTTATGGGAACTTTGATGGGACCTTTCTTCAATCACCTAATCGGAAGCTCCTCAGCCGGGTTCACCGAGCTAATACTGATTGGCGAAAGGGCCGAAGTTAGCATCAAAAGCGGTAAAGTCCAAAGGGGTTCATCTTCAAGTGCAGAGAAACAACCTTTCAATGGGAAGAAAGAGTCCAATGCTGCTTACGGTCAAAAAGGTCGTAACCACGATCAACATGTGGGGGAAATTCTGATCTCCAATCCTGCATCGGTGCAACAACGACAACAGGGAACTCAACATAAGGAGGTCATGCCTAAAAGAGAATTCACCAAGATCAACATTCCACTGGCTCAAGCATTACAACAAATGTTAAAGGCAGAGTTGATTACGTTAAAAACTCCTCCCCGGAATCCCAATACTTCTGCTCCTACTTATCATCCCAATGAAAGGTGTACATACCATTTTGATAGTTCTGGACACGACACGAACAACTGTTGGGCTCTGAAAAACAAGATCCAAGACATGATTGACGCAAATGAGATTGAGTTTGACCCTCTAGAGGCTCCTAACATGGTCACTCCTCCTATGCCAAATCATTGAGAGCGTCCTTTTCATTTTTAATTTTCAATTGTAATCTCTTTTGTTGTTCAAACACTTATTTATTAATGTCAAACTTTGTTTCATTAATGCATTTCATATTGTTGTACCCCAAAATTTTCCCTCTCGTTTCTCAAGAATTTTCTCACAAGATCTTCTATGGCTCAAGTTTGCAACACTAATACATCAATTTAGGTTTGGAATTGGCACAAGGGCAAAATGGTCAAAATGCACACTGAAAAGTTAAACTTTGACTTTTGGATCAAAACCAAGTTTCAAGAATCATATTTCATCAAGACATGTTAGAATATGAAGTTTGTTTCATCAAGAAAGTCAAAAGTCAAAATTACTTTGGAAAAGTCAAAATTCTAAGTACTTAGAAATTTTTCTAAGTGTTAAGAAAATATGATAAGTTTAGAACTTCTGGCCAAAATTTCATCATGATGCAAGATGATTCAGGAAGAACTTCTAACACAAGAGTTGTAGATCTCAATGAGATCTAAAACATTGCAGAACAAAACTTCTCCTAGAAATGTTGGGATTTCAAGTTATAAATCTTTGAAGACACGTCCATGAAACTAAGACACTTGGTAAACTCTGAGCGTTTCCAAGTCAAAATTTGGTTAGAACTTCTGGGCCAGTTTTCACGTGGGTTCAATCAGAGTTTGCAAAAGAGATTGAAAGAAGTCTTACAAAGCATGTTACAAGCTTTCTGGAAAGTCTGAGAGCTCCTTCAGATCATGCTGGAATAGGGAGATTTAAAGATCATAAGTTGGACATTTGTTCTTAATTTAAGTTACGTTTATGCTGAACTTCTGATCCAGTTTCAAGCTATGATGCATAATCTCATGTTGCAGGCTTTCTGGCTTGTTAAATCTCATAATCATTTAATGCTCACACCCACTTTTGAGTTTTTATCCAAAGGATTTTCCCACGCGTGGCATAAAAGTACCATTGTTGTCCTTGGAGAGTAAACTTTTGTACAAAGTTTATGTTGGGCCCATGCTTTACTTTTGCTTCTGAATGTACTTCTCCATAAATCATGCCTACAAAATTAGATTAGGCGCGGCTAAAGCTGCTAACCACTCTATTTGTGCCTTAAGCCATACTTGTCTAAACTTGCTTAAAAAATAAGTCAACTATCCATAACACAAGATGGAAGTACTCTTGACTTCTCCAAGCTTCTAAATCCTTTGCCTATAAATTAAGCTTCATTTGCAACTGTTAAAGGGTCGGGAAAGATATTGAAAAAGCCTTGAAACCTTGCTGAAAATTCCAAGAACTTGAAACTGCAGTCCAAACACAAAACCTGCTAATTTCTGGTTTTTGCATCCAAATTCTATTTTTTCTTGTGCGTTTCTTGGCCAAATCATCAATACAGTTTCTGATATACACATAGAGGCCTTCCCAACTTCTGTTTTCAAACTGTAACACAATCTTCACCAATCTCCATTTCAAAAACCAGAACTTTGCACCTTGACTGCTCCAGAACATTCCAGCCATTCATAGCTCAAGTTAAGGGTGGTTCTAGCTTCTTGGAAACTTGAGGAAGCTGATCAGAACATCACAGCAATTAGAACCAAATTCTAACTCACAAAACAATTTCTAGCTGCAAGGTAAGTTTCTTCTGACTTTCATCTCATTACTTAGGCATTGTTAGGCTTACATTGTCAAAAATACAATGTAGATATCATGGCTCTGATTCTGTACATAGTTATAGATTTCATTTATATGGCCTAAGTAGAGAGAATTTCAGATCGTAATTTCTTGAGGAAATTAGGGTTCAGAGTTAGGATTAGCAAAACTCATATTTGCTTCATGTTTACAGTTTTGATGTTTTATATTTCTGAAACATGATGAAATTTGCTATAACTGCAATGTTTGCATTTCCCATTTTTGTTGAGAAAGGACTAAGTTGCAGATACTCTGACTGAAGTGAAGGAGAAGATGAAGTTCATCATCAGAACTTACTTGATGATACACATTTATGCTTTTGCTTCTAATCTCGGATGTATAGCCACCCCATTGGTAGAGAGCGCGCGCGTATAAAGTACTAGTGTTAAGGGTCTTGGGTTCTAGCCCCAGAAGCATCTTTTTTATGTTTACTGCTTGACATTTTTACCCCACTATTTATCAAACAATATTCCTGGATCAGAACTTCTAGCTTGCCAGTGACACTAGAACTTCTAGGTTTCCAGAAACACAAGAACTACTAGACTCTCTCAACAACCAGAGCTTCTAGATTCTCTCAACAACCAGAACTTCTGACCTTCCAATAACACTAGAACTTCTAGGTTCCCAGTTGCATCAGAACTTCTAGGATTTCCTTTGTTCCCAGCAACCCCAGAACTTTAGTGTTCCCGGATCTAGAACTTCTGGCCTTCCCCATTTCTGCTAACATTTTCTTTCTGATTTGTAGCGCACCAGAGTCAGAACTTCTGCTCCTTATTTCTATCCTTTCAACAATGCGCTGACTCTGATTCTTTTTCCTCTTATTATTTTTATCATCACTTCTATTTTCATTAATCAAAAACACCAAAAATACTTCATATTCATACACTTTGCTTTATTTCTTTTAGAACAAAAAGACTAAGAATATTTTCTTAAGCAAATTTACTTCTTCTCTTAACCAAAACAAAACAAATCTATTTTACATTTCAATTCTTGTACATCATTTCAATATGGTTGTAATAGATAATTAGGACTTTAATTTCTTGCAATCCCCATTTGTAAATTTGTACGCCCCATCCCCCTAATGATTGTAATAACATAGGGTATTTACTTTCCGCAATTTATCGCTTTCATATAAATGCTAGTAAAGTAGGATTTGTATGGGAAGATAAAAATCAATCTTAGAGAACACTAATCCAAGATAATCCAAGCATGAAATATAAACACTATTCACACATGCACTCTTAGGGTTAACTCCACTTGTTGCCTTATGAAAATGGTCATGTTATGCATGTGAGCCGTCTTAGCAAAAATAACCAAAAATACAAGATCATAGTCCCTCGATGACACTTTGAATGTCGCCTTACAAATGATATTAGTCCCTCAAGAGAAAAGCTAAGATATCTCACAACATTGCTATCATGACTATACGATGACCCATGTCCGTCCCTTCATATCCAATGACGTGGCTTCTTATCAAATCAATGGTAAGATAGCAACATCTAAAGGAGGAGGAAAAGAACGTTTAAGACCTTTTGAATAGGTAGATTGCTCCTAGTTGCTCGCTTGCTCACAACAAAAACATTTCATACACCAACACTTTCATTTTGAAATATTTTTAAAATACAAACACTTTGTATGCGTTCTTATAGATACGAGAATCATTACAAAGACACCTTTTCAAAATCACTTTCAAAAAACAAACACTTCTTTAAACTATCTTCTAAATAACACTTTGTATGCATTCTTATAGATACGAGAATCATTACAAAGACACATTTTCAAAATACTTTCAAAAACCACACCACAAGCATATTTTCAAACAAAGCAAGTGATCTAGAAAGCAACTAAGATCCCATAGATAACTATGGATGAAAAGGGTGCTAACACCTCCCCTTTTCATAATCTACCCCCTGAACTCAAGAAAATAATCTCAAAGGCCTTTCCTGTTCTTTTCACCCTTTCCTTTATTGGATAAAAGAAAACTCGGTGGCGACTCTTGCTATCCGCAACAATTGCGATCAAACGCAAAATATTCCAAGTCAGTTCTCCCACCGTGTTACAGAACTAGCGACTCTGTTGGGGAAAATCTTAAAAGTGGGGTTACCTTAGGGCTAGATCACCTTTACTTGCTTTTCTTTGTTTGGCTTGTTTGCTTTACATTTTGGTTCCTTGTTTGGGTTATTTTTGATCCTCTACCCAGATCTGGGACACCTTTTAGGTAAGTAGCAATAGATTGTGGAAACTGTATGGCGTAGACCGATATGGTTGAAACAATGACTATGTTAGTGTGACGCATTTGTTGGTACCGGTATCCCTTGTGTTGAATCGAGGAGAATACGGGGCCGCTGAGCGGCGTCATTGATAACCCTGGAAATGTATAAAATATTTAGGTTAATTTATATGAATTTTATCTGCATTTTAATTACCTTTAATATTCTTTATTCGTATTATGCCGATATTTTCTATATTTTTAGGAATTTGATGTTACAATACACATGCGAAGAAAATTGGGAAAAGTCGTGCCAATCATGCTTAAATACACATAAAGAGTGAACAATTATGAAGTTATGGGGTGTATGACTAAACAAAGCGTATCACAAGCAAAAAGCAAAAAGGCCCTGAAGAAAAAATGAAGGAAGGCCCAAATTTCCCCAAGCCCATGGTGTAACGACCGTTACACTCCCCTTGCCTAGGTGTAATGACCGTTAGACCCTTTCCAGCTAAGCCCTTCCTACAAAATTGGGCTACAACGACCGTTGCAGCCTTCCCTTGTTAGTAGGTCATGACGACCGTTCAATCCTCCTTGAAGAGAGGAGCGTAACGATCGTTACGCTAGGCAAGTGGGAGGAGAAAATATCTCTACTCCCACGCGCCTCCAAGCCTATAAATAGGACTTCAAATTCCCATTTCGAATATGTTTTTCTTCTCTTTAATTTTAGTGTTACTCTGCCAAAAATATTCTCCGCATTATTTATTTCTGCTTGTTATTTTTCATCAATCTCTGCGAGATACCTGAAGTGAGCCAAATATTCCGCCATATTATTTTCAGGTTTAATTTAAGTATTTTATTTATCTATGTCAAGATTGTTTGAAATGTTATGTTTATTTAAATTGTTTGATGATAATTATTTATGTTGCGTTGTGTGATCGGTGGAAATAGAACTGACTGTTTTTTAAGCTGGTTCACGAAATGTCACGGTAAGCAAGAGTCGCCACCGTCTTTTATGTTCTCCAACATGGAAAGGACAAAAGCACAACAAAATTCCTTATTCGAGAATCTTTCTCGGTTCGGGAGGTAGATTTATAGAAAGGAAAGGTGTTAGCACCCTTTCTATTCGTGGTTATCCACGGGCTCTTAGGTACTTGCTCTTATGTTTTCAAAATTTGTTTGCTTTTCAAATGTGTGTGTGGGTTTGAAAAAAGTTTCGTTTGAAAAATTTCTAAGTAACTCTTGTATCTGTCCTCAAGAGTGTATGAAAAATTTGTTTGAAAACTTTTAAAAAGTGTGAGGTGTGAAAAGATGTTTTTGTTTTGTTTTGAAAAGAGCAAGTACTTAAGATAAATCTACCTACTCTAAGGAATTAGGCTGTGTAAGAGTCCTTTAGATAGTGCTATCCCACCATTGAGAGGTAGGTAGCACCATCGTTGGAGGTGTTCGGGTCAATTCGATTATCGGGACAGTGTGGTCACCGAAGCAATGGTAGGACACCTTAGAAGTAACCCTAATGTCCTAGATCCTTTTATCCGAGGCAACTGTTTCGAGGCAACTGAATCTTTAGACAAAGGGCGATCTCTAAGACAACCTATACTTGATGACCACATTCGAGGCAACCAGTGAGGCGTACCCTAGGAGTGGCATGTGCATGTGTATTCAATTCAGTTAATGTTTATCTTGTACATATTATTTGTGAGCTACGGATTGATTTTATTTACATACATTCTTGCAGGCATTTTTTAACAGTTAGGGGTGCGGAAAGTAAATTGCAGAAAGATAAATTCTAACTATTACAAGGCGCGGGTCTATACATCGCCAAAAAACAAAACCCGTTTGGAAATAAAGTGCGAGAAATAGCAAATAAAGAGATAAACCTAATTACTATTACATATCCGGAAACAGTTACATAAATAATCAAAATAAGAATAATGCGCGAAAGAAATAAATTGGAACGTCTTAGGGTTTTGACCCTTTTTTGAATAAGAATTAAATTTTTGTCCTTTTTGTAATTAATGAAATTAAAACTAATAACTAATTAATTAATTAATTAGGAAAATATTTTTTTTTTGTTTTTATGTTTTAATGAAATGAAATAAAAAAAGGAATTAAAAATGTCAAAAGAAAAGCCTAAGTCTAAATTATTTTATTTATTGTAAAAAGGTATTAAAGTTAACTAATTGAACTAATTTAATTTAATTTACATTTATTTACAAAATAAATTAATAAATAATAAAATGTTTTTTTTTGTTTTTTTTGAATTTAATAAAAAATACTAGTTTATGAGGTAATTAAATAATAATAATAGTTAATAATAATAATTGGTTAAAAGAAAATAAAAAAAGGGAAAATAAAACAAAAGAAAATAAAATAGAACCATAGGGGTGTTGGGCCAGAATTGAGGGTTTGTTTAGCATTGCTGTGGCCCATTTGCTTCCAACCACGTTGACTCTGGGAATTGAGTGGGGCGCTGGTTGACCAGGAATATGGTGTGCTCTCATCCTGACCCTTGGATTGCCACCTGAAGACACATGACGTGTGGAGGTTGGAAGTCCATGGTGGACGCATCCTGGAAGGCTACACTTGAATAAGCATGAGAAAATGATAACAAGAAATGTGGGGGGGGACCTGGGATTCGAACCCAGGCCCCAGTGATTCACAGCCAGCACCTGTACCACTAGACCACTTATGCGCGTTTGTTAGAATAATAGGAAGCAAATATAATATACAATAAACATGTTATATGCTGGACAAAAAGAAAAGTAGCGCGCATATTTTGAATGAGCCAATGGGATGCAAGCACGCCATCATCTTCTTCGCATTTCCTGTAAAATAGAAGTTAGATAGCAGGGGTTTTTAACCCCCACAAAGCAAAACTGCAGAAAATAGCGATTAGGCACTCAGTGCATATAAAAAAGGCGCGATGGTTGGGTTGAATTCGTCTGGCCTTGACGAATTCAGCCATATGCATTATGTAGTCCAATTTTTCTCATGCTGCAAAGCCCCAAATTAAAAGCTTCGAAACCCTAGCATTCTCCAATGGCAGCTTTCGTTTTAGGGCACCATAATCAAATTAAACTATACCAAAAGCTTCATAATGATGTTAGCAATGCAAAGCAGTAATCAAAATATGTTAATGATGCGTAAAAATGGAATTTCGATTATGGAAAAGAATGATGAACCGTGTGACTGTTTGAGGTGATTCTTGGAGTGTTAAGGCTTGTTCTTGACTGCAAATCGTTCCTGGGAATGTCAACAATGCGTTTGAATCACTCTAGGGCTCTGAATTGATCTGCAATATGGAAAACAGTTTTTAGTTTTTCTTTCAATTTTTGGAATTTGGTTATGCCGTTTTTGAAATGTTCAGGTCGTGCTTGAGGTATGGAACACTTGCATATGTATGTATGAATGAGAATAAGTCACATTAAGAGCCAATGATCCATTGCAATGATGTTTTTGGATTTCTTCATAACCACCATTAAAGCATTTTCTAATTTTGTTCAAATTTGAATTTTCATGCTTAAAATGGCCCTAGCACGAAATGGGTAGGTTGTTCATGACACATAAAAGTCATTCAAATCAAAAGATGTTATTTAATTAATTTTTTTGATTTTATTTGAATTTTATGGATTTAAAATGAATTAAATCAAATAAAATTAAATAAAAATAGAAAATTAATGTTTAATCTTGAAATTGATCATGGGACACGTGGGTGGCATGACAAGGATGAATCAAGTGGAAGAAAGTGGGCCCTTTTGTCAAAAATTGAAGTTTCAAGGATAGTTGACTTTTGCCATTTCACAAAAATTTCCCAACTTCTCCAATGCATATCTTGCTCAATTTTGATCATATGAACATGTTCTTGGACATTTTGGAAATGTCTTGAAGTCCTTTAACCAATGCCTTTGGTCCCATGTCATTTTGAGTTACCAATATCAAGTTATGGTCTTTGACTTAAAATGCCTTTTTGTTGACTTTTGAAAATGACCTATAATGTTGAAATTGATAACTTTTTGTGAGAGCATTTCTTGGACTTGGAATGTGAAGATGAGTTTTAGGAAATGTCCTCCCCTTAAAAATGAGCATTGGATGGGATTTTTCTGATGAACCATGAAAAAGTTATGCCTTGGTCAAGTTACAGTTGACTTTTCAACTGTCCAAAAATGGAAACTTTTGCATCTTGATGATTTTTGAGCCATTCTTGTGGAATCATGATCAAGCCTTGATCAAATGATGATTGTGGCTTCAAAATAAGATGTTGACCAAAATTTTTGACTTTTGACTGCCAAATGATCATTTTGCCCCTACAGTTGATTGTGAAGCAATTAGGGTTTTTGACTGTGCAACTTGACCTTGTGAGCCTTGAAACTTAACATGTAGGTGCTTGCAAATGTATATGAGCATATGGGACTTGATTGAGCCCTTGAAAACCTCAACTTCCTTGCAAGAACCAAAACCCTAATTTTGACTGGCTTAGGAGGATGGTTTGACTGTGCAACCCTTGAGTAGACTTGAGCAAATTTAGATGATGCTTGTCAAAACTTTGAAGAATATGGGAGGTCAAATTTTGGGGTACAACAGTTGCCCCTGTTCAATCTTCTTAGACCTGAGGATGTAGATTGGCTTGTGTGCCTTTCGTGATCCGAGGGTGGAAGATGATTGAACACTAGAGTGCCCATAAATTTGCACTCACATAGTAGAGTATCAGCAGTGTGATGTCGGGAATGGGCTTACAGATGCCATTTAGAGAGATGGTGGATAGGAGGATGGGCTTATAGATGCCATCTGGAGATGTGACAAAACCTTGTCGGGAATGGGCTTATAGATGCCATTTGGAAAGATGGTATGGGAGGATGGGCTTATAGATGCCATCTAGGTGTCGATCGCGTAAGAGATTCCTTAGCAAGAACTTGCGTACCTGAGAAAGATAATTTCCTGGCCTGTTACAAGTGTCGATCTTCACTCAGTCGCTCACAGACATGCCCTGGCTAGATACAGGTATCGAATCTGGAACTTCAAAAGGTTGCTTACAGACGTGCCCTGGCTGGATACAGGAGTCGAATCTCTAAACTCTTCATGCAGACATGCCCTGGCTGGATACAGGCGTTGAATCTACAATCAGTTACTCACAAATATGCCCTGGCTAGATACATGAATCGAATCTGGAATTAGTCGTCTACAGATATGCCCTGGCTGGATACAGGTATCGAATCTCTAAACTCTTCAGATATACCCTGGCTAGATACAGGAATCGAATATGGAATTAGTCATCTACAGATATGCCCTGGCTGGATACAGGTATCGAATCTTCAAACTCTTCAGATATGCCCTGGCTAGATACAAGAATCGAATCTGGAATTAGTCATCTACAGATATTCCCTGGCTGGATACAGGTATCGAATCTTCAAACTCTTCAGATATGCCCTGGCTAGATACAGGAATCGAATCTGGAATTAGTCATCTACAGATATGCCCTGGCTGGATACAGGTATCGAATCTTCAAACTCTTCAGATATGCCCTGGCTAGATACAGGAATCGAATCTGGAATTAGTCATCTACAGATATGCCCTGGCTGGATACAGGTATCGAATCTTCAAACTCTTCAGATATGCCCTGGCTAGATACATGAATCGAATCTGGAATTAGTCATCTACAGATATGCCCTGGCTGGATACAGGTATCGAATCTTCAAACTCTTCAGATATGCCTTGGCTAGATACAGGAATCGAATATGGAATTAGTCATCTACAGATATGCCCTGGCTGGATACAAGTATCAAATCTTCAAACTCTTCAGATATGCCCTGGCTAGATACAGGAATCGAATATGGAATTAGTCATCTACAGATATACCCTGGTTGGATACAGGTATCGAATCTTCAAACTCTTCAGATATGCCCTGGCTAGATACAGGAATCGAATCTGGAATTAGTCATCTACAGATATGCGCTGGCTGGATACAGGTATCGAATCTTCAAACTCTTCAGATGTGCCCTGGCTAGATACAGGAATCGAATCTGGAATTAGTCGTCTACAGATATGCCCCGGCTGGATACAGGTATCGAATCTTCAAACTCTTCAGATATGCCCTGGCTAGATACAGGAATCGAATATGGAATTAGTCGTCTACAAATATGCCCTGGCTGGATACAGGTATCGAATCTTCAAACTCTTCAGATATGCCCTGGCTAGATACAGGAATCGAATCTGGAATTAGTCGTCTACAGATATGCCCTGGCTGGATACAGGTATCGGATCTTCAAACTCTTCAGATATGCCCTGGCTAGATACAGGAATCGAATCTGGAATTGCGACAGTTGATAGTAATTATCTTTGGATTGACCTTTTTCCTGAAAAGGCAAGACGTCAGTTGTATGCAATGTCATGATGTATGAAATGCATGATGTTATGATGTTCTCAAAAATAAATGAGATTGTGCGTTTATGATGCGTATATGCATGCGTCATGGTGTATGATAATGTAATGTTTATGAATGTATTTTCGTCTAGGAAAATAAATCTTTGACGAATGCCGGGAAGTTGAATCCTGGGTTGATCTTGAAGAGTGAAGTTCTTCATTTCCGCTGGGGATGACGGTTGCAAGAATAAACTGGTAGGAGAAGATGGCTCCGTTGAGGAATAAACTTGATGAAGATATTACTCTGCGGGGAATTGCTCTGTGGGGAGAGATGCTTTGCTGAGGTTTTGATGAGAACTCCGCTGGGGATTCCGTTGATAAGTTATGTTGGGGAATTTGATGAACTCCGCTGGGGATAGGAAGAATTTCGCCGAGGACGATCTTTCCGTGTTAATAGCTGAGGATAACCCAGTTATAAGCTCTAGTGGAGAATAACCTTTGAATAAAGCCGGGGAGATGCGTATGTACTCTGCTGGTGATAAGCTTCCAGAATCTACTGGGGATGAGCTTCCAGAATTTACTGGGGAGATTGATTCAACTTTCCTGGGGAAACTTTTGGACTGCACTGGGGAAGTGGCTCCACTGGGGTGTCTGTATTCCACCGGGGAACAATCTTATATTTAAGACTGCCGGGGATGCTTGTAGAGGAACATCTGTATACTCCGCTAGGGAATATTGAGATTTTCTGGGGACACCCAACTTCCTTAAGGCTGTCACTAAACTAACTCTGCTTGGGGAGAGCGTTGACTGACTTGCTAGAGATATTGTGCCTTTTCAGGGCTTATGGGGGACCAACTCTGCTCGGAGGAGAGTACTGTTGAATCCTGTCTTACTCTGCGGGGAGTGAAGATATCTTGGTTACATTCTTCAGCCGAACTTACCTTGGTACCTTGGTGGACGGAGCAACTAGATTGCTTGGACAACTCATTATTGCCTCTGTTTCTGATGTCACCTGTAATTAGTCCTTCATTTCGTATGTAAATATTTATGAGTTAGCAATTAGTGTCAAATGCATATATCAAAAATGAACATTGGACGTTCTTTGCAAAACAAAATAGAAAAAGGAAAAACAATTGGCAATTTGTCTGGAAAAAATGAATTTGTATTGATTTTTGAATTTGCCTGCAAATAGGCGTTTATGTACAAGAGGCTGACGTCCTAGTAATAGAACGCCGCCGAACAAGAGAGTTTATACAATTTTGTGCAAAAACGAAACAGCTATGTGAACAAATTCACTGGGTTCCAACTCTGCTATCGCCTTTATGTATTCAAGCGTCTCATCACTTGGCTGCTTAGTTGAAGATGAAGATGATTGATCGATGCCGTCTGAACCTGATAGTTGATGCCGAATTCTGGATGCAGGGTGATCCAATGAGACATAGTATTACGCTTATCCCTAACTTTTTCCTGGACTGCCCTTTCGGGTTTTTAATCCACCGGGATACCCATTTTTTGCCCAAGCCGCCTTTTCAGGTTTTCGACTTGCCGGGTGTATAATTTTTTTTTCATTTCATCCCTTATTTTTGCCCGAACCCTTTTGGTTCGCCGGGAAGCCCTTATTTTTGCCTAGGTGTGTCAACCTAGCGGGTCTTTAATCACGCGTAGCATCTTTTTACTATGTCTGCATTGGCGGGGTGAGGAAGGTCGTCACCATCCATGGTGGTTAGAATCATGGCTCCTCCCGAGAAGATATGTTTAACCACAAATGGCCCTTCGTACGTAGGGGTCCATTTGCCCCTGGGATCACTTTGAGGAAGAATGATGCGCTTGATTACCAGGTCTCTGACTTGATACTCTTGTCATCTGACTTTCTTGTTAAATGCCATGATCATCCGTTTCTGGTATGTTTGACCATGACAAATAGCAGTGAGTCTCTTTTCGTCGATTAGATTTAATTGATCAAGTCGAGTCTGGATCCAGTCATCTTCGCTCAAACCTGCATCCTTCATTATCTGGAGAGAGGGTATCTGGACTTCAATAGGCAAGACTGCCTCCATGCCATAGACCAAGGAAAAGGGAGTTTCCCCTGTTGACGTCCGTGCTGAGGTACGGTACCCATGAAGAGCAAATGGTAACATCTCGTGCCAATCTTTGTAGGTCACTGTCATCTTCTGCATAATCTTCTTGATATTCTTATTAGCTGCTTTTACAGCCCCATTCATCTTCAGCCGGTAGGGAGAAGAGTTGTGGTGCTGTATCTTGAATTGCTCACAGAGCTCAGTGATCATCTTGTTGTTGAGATTGGTACCATTGTCTGTAATGATCCTTTCCGGGACACCGTATCGACAGATTAAGTTGTGCCGAAAGAACCGTGCCACGACATTCTTGGTTACTGTAGCATAGGAAGCTGCTTCAACCCACTTTGTGAAGTAATCAATCTCTACCAGGATGAAGCGATGCCCGTTGGATGCCGTAGGTCTAATCTCACCGATCATATCAATGCCCCACATTGCAAAAGGCCAAGGTGCTGTCAAGACATTCAGAGGTACTGGAGGAACATGCACCTTATCAGCATATATCTGGCATTTGTGACACGTCCGAGAGTGTTGGTAACAGTCAGCTTCCATTGTGGACCAGAAATATCCTGCCCGAAGGATCTTCTTTGCCATGGTATGTCCACTGGAGTGTGTTCCAAAGGTACCTTCATGTAGCTCTGCCATGATCCTTTCTGCTTCAGTCTTATCCACACAACGCAGTAAGGTTGAATCATGGTTTCGCTTGTACAGAATGCCGTTGCTGAGGAAAAACTTTGCCGCGAACCTCCTCAGAAACTTCTTGTCATTAACAGATACACCCTCGGGGTATTCTTGAGCTTCAAGGTACCTCTTTACTTCATGATACCAAGGTTTTTCAGTTACCTCTTCAGCCTCAAGATCACAGCAATGTGCAGGTTCATCCAATTTCCAGATAATGATCCGGGGAGCCTCGTTGTCCCGTTTGACTTTGAACATGGAAGACATCGTAGCTAACGCGTCCGCCAACTGATTCTCCTCTCTTGGGAAGTGTTCAAAAGTTATCTCCTCGAAGTGGGGAATCAACGTCAACACATACTCTTTGTAAGGAATAAGATTTGGGTGTTTCGTATCCCACTCGCCTTTAATCTGATTTATCATGAGAGCGGAATCTCTGAAGACACTCAGAAACTTGATCCTTAAGTCAATTGCAGCTTGAAGACCCATGATGCATGCTTCATACTCCGCCATGTTATTGGTACAGTTGAAACATAGCCGGGCAATGAGTGGAGTATGAGTGCCTTTGGGGGATATGATCACGGTGCCAATACCGTTACCCAAAGCGTTTGAGGCTCCGTCAAAGTGCATAGACCATCAGGATCCTTCCTCAGGTCCTTCATCCGGTCCAGGTACTTCACAATCAGTCACTACCATGATATCCTCGTCTGGAAATTCAAAGTTCATCGACTGGTAATCGTCCACTGCCTGGTGTGCCAAATGGTCTGCCAATACACTTCCCTTGATTGCTTTTTGAGTCATGTACTGGATGTCATATTCGGTCAAGATCATCTGCCATCTTGCTATTCTTCCGGACAAAACGGGCTTTTCGAATATGTACTTGATTGGATCCATTTTTGAAATCAACAGAGTAGTGTGAGTCAACATATACTGTCTCAGCCGGCGAGCAGCCCATACCAAAGCGCAGCAAGTTTTCTCGAGCAGTGAGTATCGGGTCTCACAGTCGGTAAACTTTTTGCTAAGGTAATAAATGGCGTGCTCTTTTCGGCCAGACTCGTCATGCTGCCCCAGCACACACCCCATTGAGTTGTCCAGTACTGTCAAGTATAAGATTAGAGGTCTCCCTTCAACTGGTGGCATAAGAATGGGTGGTTCTTGGAGATACTCTTTGATTCTGTCAAAAGCGGCCTGACATTCATCATTCCAACGTACTACTTGATCTTTCTTCAGTAGCTTGAAGATTGGTTCACAGGTAGTAGTTAGATGTGAGATGAATCGGGCGATATAGTTCAGCCGTCCTAGAAAGCCTCTGACTTCTTTCTCTGTCTTTGGAGTTGGCATCTCTTGTATGGCTTTTACCTTGGCAGGGTCCACTTGAATACCTTTGTCGCTCACGACGAAGCCTAGCAGTTTTCCAGATCTTACCCCAAAGGTACACTTGTTCGGGTTCAACCTTAGCTTGTACAACTTCAGACGGTCAAACAGTTTCTGTAGATGGTCAAGGTGTTCCTCCTCAGTTTGGGACCTTGCAATCATATCGTCGACATATACTTCAATCTCATGGTGGATCATGTCATGAAACAAAGCAACCATGGCACGTTGGTAGGTTGCCCCAGCATTTTTCAATCCAAAAGGCATGACCTTGTAGCAAAAGGTACCCCACTGAGTAACAAAATTGGTCTTCTCCATGTCTTCAGGAGCCATCTTGATTTGATTATATCCGGAGAAACCGTCCATGAAGGAGAACACCTTATGCTGAGCAGTGTTGTCCACTAGAACGTCGATGTGAGGTAGAGGGAAGTCATCCTTAGGGCTGGCCCTGTTTAAATCCATGTAATCAACACACATTCGGACCTTACCATCTTTCTTCGGCACTGAAACCACGTTGGCAACCCACTGAGGGTAAGAAGTCACTGCAAGAAAACCAACATCAAATTGCTTCATAACCTCAGCTTTGATTTTCTCGGACATCTCTGGGCGCATACGGCGGACCTTCTGTTTTACCGAAGGACAGTCTTCCTTGGTAGGCAAATGATGGACCACAATGTCGGTATCCAACCCAGGCATGTCTTCGTAAGACCAGGCGAAGATTTCCACATAGTCATGCAACATCTGAATCAACCGTTGCTTCACGCTGAGCTCTAGATTGGCACCAATCTTGACTTCCTTTCTGTCTGTCTCAGTACCCAGATTTACCGTTTCCACTGGCTCTTCATGTGGCTGAATGGCCCTCTCTTCCTGGAGTAACAGTCTTGCAAGCTCACCAGGCACTTCGCAATCATCTTCACCTTCGTCTTCGGCTAAGTTGATCGGATTTTCGAAGTCATAATTGGCAGTAGTAGAGTCGTTACCAGTGAGATCCAAAGTGGATTGGAACCTGTATAAGTGAGTGTGTGTAAATATAGCTGTTTTGCAATATGTAAAGAAAGAAAGGGAGCACAAGATTTGAAATGTAAAAAAACGTCCAATGCTTTTATTAATGATATATGGAAGTGACACACAAAAGCCCTCACAAATGAGGCCACGGTGCCCCGGGTAATACACCGGGCCATAAAGTTTAGTAATATTGTTCGTTACAAATTCAAAACAAAGAAGTTCATTACTGAGTGACAAAAGTAATAGGTATGAAATCTTTCGCCGTCCAGTTGCTTGGTCCACCGTTGGTCGTCGGGTAGATCCAGCTGTCGAATTCAGAGTCGCCCGCTTCGTCCTCAATAGCATTTACTCTCGGGTTGGTGATGAATACAGGAGGTCTTCCAATTCTTGCTTTGCGAACAGCCCTCTGAGCTTCTGCAGTGAAACCCAAGCCAAATTTGTCAGTCTTTGGAGTGAAATCAGGAAGTCGGCCCCAGTTTGCGCACTCACCCTTCTCAATCACAGCCCGAGCATCCTTCAAGGAAGCCATCTTCAAAGGAGAGTCTTCTGCAGTCACTGTCTCTGCTGCTGCCAATGTTTGAGGCACCTCTTCAAAGTGTTGAAAGGGGGTCTCAATGAACTCCCCATCCATTTCTACGTACCGGAACGAGTTGAGGTGGCTGACCATGTATTCCTCTTCCCCTTGCACTGTTACGATCTTCCCCCTAACCGGGTACTTAAGCTTCTGATGTAATGTGGAGGTCACAACTCCAGCCTTGTGGATCCATGGACGACCCAACAAACAAGAATAGGATGGATGAATGTCCATCACATAGAAAGTTGAATCGAAGACCTGAGAACCATCTCTGATTGGAATGTCAACTTCACCATGTACCATCCTTTTCGACCCGTCAAAGGCCCGGACAACAATGTTACTAGGCTTGAGCTCTAAACCTCGCAATCTAACCTGTCTAGGGCTTTCTTGGGTAGTACGTTTAATCAAGAACCAGTGTCTACCAACACATGAGCAAGAGTAGTGCCCTTGCATTCAATGAAGACATGCAGGGCATCATTGTGGTTCTTTCCCTTGGCGGTCAGATCGGCGTCAGAGAAACCCAACCCATTATCAGCAGTCAAGTTGGCCACACAATCGGTGAATTGATCAGCAGACGTTTCTTGTGGCACGTGGGCCATCTTCAGGAAGGCAATCAGGGCCTTGGCATGGGCCTCCGAACACAGCAACAGTGATAGCATGGAAATCTTAGATGGGGTGTGCCCCAGCTGTTCAACGATGTTGAAATTACTTTTCTTGATAATCTTGAGAATCTCTTCCATCTCTTGCTTGGAAGCTTCAACATTGGTCTTCGGTGCCTCCATCCGGGCAGGCACATCAGTAGCAATCCCTTTGCCCCGAGCGTCAGATGACTCGGCAACAGGGGTAGAAATAGGAACTTGATCAGGAGGGGAAGCAGGCACACTGGCAGGTGTGATGACAAGAGGTCTCTGAATAGCTGGTGGCGCAATATCTGGTGAGAACAGTCTTCCACTACGAGTGACTTTAGCAGGCCCGGTGATGTTGGTGACACCGGTACTAGTATCGAACTCTTGTTTCACCCCCAGAACATAAACATCTGCCCCATAGTGCCACGGGACAGCTTTATCAGACTTATAGGGGATGGGCCCCGGAACAGTAATGATGATAGGAGTAATTTTGTGAACAGGCATGATTTTGACAGGCTTCTTTGAGGGAGCCTTAGGGGGGTTATTGAAAATAGTGACAATTGAAACTTCTTCGACAGGGACAGCGGGAACAACAATTTTCTTGAACAAGATTTCTTTGCTATCCATCAGGTTTTGGATGCCTGACTTCAGCAAAGGACAACCAGCAGGTGAAACAGCACATAAATGGCAACCTTTACTACATCCCGGAAATAAACCGGCTAGCAACAGGTTCCTCTTGACGGTCAACAGCGGAGTAGCAATATCATCCACAGAAGCTACATACAGATCCTCTTCCACAACATTCACTCCATGCTGGGGCATGGGAGCAATCATAACATTTGGCCTTTCGGGCGCCTCGAACTGTATTTCCTTAGCATCAATAAGGTCCTGAACCTTATTCCTCAGAGCCCAACAATCATCAGTAGAATGCCCTGGGCTGTCAGAGTGATAAGCACAGCGGGCGTTGGGATTGTACTTCGGAGATGTTGTGTTTACCACCTTCGGAGCTTCTTTGATGGTTACCAGGCTGGTTGACAGCAGTTGCGGTAATATCTGAGAGAGGGTCATGCTGAGCCGAGTATACTGTCTTTTGGGCCTCTCAACTCTTGGCTGGTTATATTGTTGAGGAGCAGCAGCAGGCTTAGAAATTACCACCGCGTTGACAACTTGGCAGCGTTCTGGTTTATTCTGTCTTCTGGGACCATACACAGCACTAGCTTCCTTCTTGAAGGGCTTCTTTTCAGTACTCGAGGAGGCACCTTTCTGTATCTTCCCCGATTTGATACCAGCTTCGATCCTCTCACCAGTCAGGATCAGGTCTGTAAACCCATCAGAGGAATTACCAATCAGGTGGTTGAAAAATGGACCGGACAGGGTCCCCAAGAACATGTCCACGAGTTCACGATCAGTCAACGGCGGTTGCACCCTGCCAGCCAGGTCTCTCCATTTCTGTGCGTACTCCTTAAAACCTTCACCCGTTCCCAGTGACATACCCTGGAGTTGGGTACGCGTGGGAGCGAGGTCGGAATTATACTGATACTGCTTATAAAAAGCAGTAGCCAAGTCCTCCCAGTTACAAATGTTGGTTCCATCCAGCTGATAGAACCATTCGAGATGAGTCCCTGAAAGACTCTCCTGGAAGAAATGGATCCATAAGTTCTTGTCTGCAGTGTAAGGCTGGATCTTCCTTACATAAGAGTGGAGGTGCAGTTTAGGACAGGAAGCCCCATCGTACTTCACAAAGGCAGGTGCCTTGAACTTGTGTGGGATCACCACCCCAGAAGATAAACCTAGGTCTCCAAAGTCCAACCCAGGCACACGTTGAATCTCCATAGCATTTAACCGATCCTCAAGCTGTTTGTACCTGTCCTCAGCAGGAGGGTACTGTTCATCATTGAAGTCTGTCTCGGTGTCAGAGACCACGGGACTAGGAACCTCTCTCCCTTGGTGTCTGCCTTCCCCAACAGATGGAGTAGTCCTCTCAACTTCATTCTGTAGTGTATTCCCGAGTCTGCGTCCAGTGTTAAACAACACAGTCCTCTTCTTCTTCTTCTTCTTCTTCTTCTTCTTCTTCTTCAGGAGCAAAGCCTTCAACTCCTGTTGTCCCTGGGCTAAGTTCATGACCATCTCTTGAAACTGGGCGTTTTGGGCCTGGAGGGCCTTGATAGCTTGTTCGGTAGTTGGTTCAGGATTCATGATGATTGAGTGCTGAAATAAACAGCGAAGAAGATTAAGCAACCTGCAGAAAAGGGTACCTGTGATGCATATGATGAATGAAATGCGTATGAATTATGTTTTCAAAGACAATCGGGAATCAACTTTGTAGACAAAAGGAACACACTTTATTAGATTTAAACTTTGGAATTTAAATTGTTCAACAAATTTCCCTTAGGCGTTACAGGAATGAAAATATTGAGAAGGAAATAAAAGTTGTAAGGGAAACATCCAAAGCCCATCAGTGCTCCCATGGCCTCCTCTTCTCAGTACGGATATAGTCATTCATGATCCGCTCGTTCTCCAATTGCTTGGTCAACTTCTGGATCTTCTGTTCCTGTTCGTTGAACTTTTCCCGATAAGAATCCCGCTCTTCCTGTAGTTGCGCCCAAGACCTCTTTAGTGTATCAACATCAGTGGGTATCTGAGGAGGGAGTATGGTTGGAGGAACCCCGTCTCCATCAGGAATTTCAAGAATGATAGGCCTGACAACTTCATATGGCATAGCTAACTTCTGAGCACGGATGCAGACCCATCTGTAATAGGGTTCCATTGGTAGAGAAGTCTTCGGTCCCAACTCATGTGGGTCAGCTTTGTGAATTCTGTCCCAAGCTTTGATGAATCTACGGCGCAGTTCGTCACTATCTACCTGAAACTCAAAACTGATGTGAGGCACCAACATCTCATGAGGCCCTGCTCTTCTGGCTCTTCCAAACTGACGGAGAGCTAAACATGGATTATAAGAGATTCCTCCCTGAGTACCAATCAATGGAACATTAGGATATTCTCCACAACGATCAATAACAGCCACCTCATCTAAACCTCTGAGAGTCCAAATGATGTCATCATCAGTGAGAGACATTAACCTATGAGCCCAGCCTCTTCCTTCTTGGTTCTTCAGCACGAACTTGGGGAGGTGCGAAATAAACCACCTCACTAATAAAGGAGTACAACACCACAAAGTTCCCCGTCTTCGGGCAGTACGAGCATAGAGTTGTTGCAGGATATCACCCAAGAGAGTGGGTACAGAGTTCCGAGACATGAAGATCCTTATGGCATTGATATTGACAAAGTTATCAGGATTTGGAAACAATACTAGACCATAGATTAAGAGAGCCAGAATGTCCTCGTACGCCCTGAAGTCTAAGTCATTCCAGAAACTGTTAGCTTTACCAATCAGAAACTTAGCCAAGAAGCCCTTAACTCCGCTTCTAGTCACCCAGTTGTCCATTACCTCCTTGTTGGTCAAGGGAAGGGCTGCAGCAATCTCCTCAAGCCTAAGAGTCTTTTCCCAAACAGTGAATGGAGTCTGATCCAAGATAGGGATACCAAGCAAATCAGAGAATTCTTCCAGGGTAGGGACCAGCTGGAAGTCTTGAAAGGTGAAGCAGTTGTACAAGGGATCATAAAACTGGGTCAAGACACTCAACATTTGTTGGTCCCACTTTGAAGTGACTAAACCGAGAAGAGAACCATGCCTTTGGATGAAGGAAGCAGTGTTTGGAATTCTGTCAACCAACTCTTTAAGAAAATCAGGTGGGTGAACAAAGTTGAGCCGGATAGTGTTCCTTCGCACAAGCATCATGATGTCCTACAAAACAGAGCAAAGGTGAAGCCCTCTTGTCTTTGAAATAGGTCAGTCCTTATGCAGGATACATGCAATGGTATGATGGTATGATGTTATGGTAAAGCACACCACAAGTATTCACAAAGGCAAACATGATAAGGCACACAAGTCACACCAGACAGTCCTTAGAGTTTAGGCCAGCATGAAGTTCAGGTGCTACCCTCTTTCAGTTTCGTTGGTTAAGACCTGTCCTATCAAAAGTAACCGGGCTCTAGAGGATCCCAATATCCCTGACTACCCTCAATCGGTCATAACTCCAGCGTCGCAATCTTTTCTTGCGGCCAGAACCATCGCGAGAGTTTAGCCTCAATGGGTGTAGCATACTGCTACTATTCTATGGCCAAGTTGGGTCACATTAGGGTTCTAAGGTCGGTTGGTGCTTAGTGACTCCTCGGAAGACCCATATTCTCCTTGTTGCAACACAAGGGATATCGGTACAGACCAAGATGCCACACCAACGTAGCCACTGCTTCACCCGTGTCGGTCTACGCCGGACAGGTCCCTCACAACTTATGCTACCTAAAAGGGTATCCCCAGATCCAGGTTAGGATCTATGAAACTCCGATGCAAAGCCCACAAATATAAAGCAATCAAAGCAAAGCAATTGAAAACATAAGTATGATCTAATCCTAAGGTACACCTCACTTTTATAATCCCCAGCAGAGTCGCTAGTTCTGTGATCGGTGGAAATAGAACTGACTGTTTTTTAAGCTGGTTCGCGAAATGTCGCGGTAAGCAAGAGTCGCCACCGTTTTTTATATTCTCCAACATGGAAAGGACAAAAGCACATCAAAATTCCTTATTCGAGAATGTTTCTCGGTTCGGGAGGTAGATTTATAGAAAGGGAAGGTGTTAGCACCCTTTCTATCCGTGGTTATCCACGGGCTCTTAGGTACTTGCTCTTATGTTTTCAAAATTTGTTTGCTTTTAAAATGTGTGTGTGGGTTTGAAAAAAGTTTCGTTTGAAAAATTTCTAAGTAACTCTTGTATCTGTCCTCAAGAGTGTATGAAAAATTTGTTTGAAAACTTTTAGAAAGTGTGAGGTGTGAAAAGATGTTTTTGTTTTGTTTTGAAAAGAGCAAGTACTTAAGAGAAATCTACCTACTCTAAGGAATTAGGCTGTATAAGTGTCCTTTAGATAGTGCTATCCCACCATTGAGAGGTAGGTAGCACCATCGTTGGAGGTGTTCGGGTCAATTCGATTATCGGGACAGTGTGGTCACCGAAGCAATGGTAGGACACCTTAGAAGTAACCCTAATGTCCTAGATCCTTTTATCCGAGGCAACCATTTCGAGGCAACTGGATCTTTAGACAAAGGGCGACCTCTAAGACAACCTATACTTGATAACCACATTCGAGGCAACCAGTGAGGCGTACCCTAGGAGTGGCATGTGCATGTGTATTCAATTCAGTTAATGTTTATCTTGTACATATTATTTGTGAGCTACAGATTGATTTTATTTACATACATTCTTGCAGGCATTTTTTAACAGTTAGGGGTGCGGAAAGTAAATTGCAGAAAGATAAATTCTAACTATTACAAGGCGCGGGTCTATACATTGCCAAAAAACAAAACCCGTTTGGAAATAAAGTGCGAGAAATAGCAAATAAAGAGATAAACCTAATTACTATTACATATCCAGAAACAGTTACATAAATAATCAAATTAAGAATAATGTGCGAAATAAATAAATTGGAACGTCTTAGGGTTTTGACCCTTTTTTGAATAAGAATTAAATTTTTGTCCTTTTTGTAATTAATGAAATTGAAACTAATAACTAATTAATTAATTAATTAGGAAAATATTTTTTTTTGTGTTTTTATGTTTTAATGAAATGAAATAAAAAAAGGAATTAAAAATGTCAAAAGAAAAGCCTAAGTCTAAATTATTTTATTTATTGTAAAAAGGTATTAAAGTTAACTAATTGAACTAATTTAATTTAATTTACATTTATTTACAAAATAAATTAATAAATAATAAAATGTTTTTTTTTGTTTTTTTTTAATTTAATAAAAAATACTAGTTTATGAGGTAATTAAATAATAATAATAGTTAATAATAATAATTGGTTAAAAGAAAATAAAAAAAGGGAAAAGAAAACAAAAGAAAATAAAATAGAACCATAGGGGTGTTGGGCCAGAATTGAGGGTTTGTTTAGCATTGCTGTGGCCTATTTGCATCCAACCACGTTGACTCTGGGAATTGAGTGGGGCGCTGGTTGACCAGGAATATGGTGTGCTCTCATCCTGACCCTTGGATTGCCACCTGAAGACACATGGCGTGTGGAGGTTGGAAGTCCATGGTGGACGCATCCTGGAAGGCTACACTTGAATAAGCATGAGAAAATGATAAGAAGAAATATGGGGGGACCTGTAATTCGAACCCAGGCCCCAGTGATTCACAGCCAGCACCTGTACCACTATACCACTTATGCGCGTTTGTTAGAATAATAGGAAGCAAATATAATATACAATAAACATGTTATATGCTGGACAAAAAGAAAAGTAGCGCGCATATTTTGAATGAGCCAATGGGATGCAAGCACGCCATCATCTTCTCCGCGTTTCCTGTAAAATAGAAGTTAGATAGTGGGGGTTTTTAACCCCCACAAAGCAAAACTGCAGAAAATAGCGATTAGGCGCTCAATGCATATAAAAAAGGCGCGATGGTTGGGTTGAATTCGTCTGGCCTTGACAAATTCAGCCATATGCATTATGTAGTCCAATTTTTCTCATGCTGCAAAGCCCCAAATTAAAAGCTTCGAAACCCTAGCATTCTCCAATGATAGCTTTCGTTTTAGGGCACCATAATCAAATTAAACTATATCAAAAGCTTCATAATGATGTTAGCAATGCAAAGCAGTAATCAAAATATGTTAATGATGCGTAAAAATGGAATTTCGATTATGGAAAAGAATGATGAACCGTGTGACTGTTTGAGATGATTCTTGGAGTGTTAAGGCTTGTTCTTGACTGCAAATCGTTCCTGGGAATGTCAACAATGCGTTTGAATCACTCTAGGGCTCTGAATTGATCTGCAATATGGAAAACAATTTTTGGTTTTTCTTTCAATTTTTGGAATTTGGTTATGCCGTTTTTGAAATGTTCAAGTCATGCTTGAGGTATGGAACACTTGCATATGTATGTATGAATGAGAATAAGTCACATTAAGAGCCAATGATCCATTGCAATGATGTTTTTGGATTTCTTCATAACCACCATTAAAGCATTTTCTAATTTTGTTCAAATTTGAATTTTCATGCTTAAAATGGCCCTAGCACGAAATGGGTAGGTTGTTTATGACACATAAAAGTCATTCAAATCAAAAGATGTTATTTAATTAATTTTTTTTGATTTTATTTGAATTTTATGGATTTAAAATGAATTAAATCAAATAAAATTAAATAAAAATAGAAAAAATAATGTTTAATCTTGAAATTGATCATGGGACACGTGAGTGGCATGACAAGGCTGAATCAAGTGGAAGAAAGTGGGCCCTTTTGTCAAAAATTGAAGTTTCAAGGATAGTTGACTTTTGCCATTTCACAAAAATTTCCCAACTTCTCCAATGCATATCTTGCTCAATTTTGATCATATGAACATGTTATTGGACATTTTGGAAAGGTCTTGAAGTCCTTTAACCAATGCCTTTGGTACCATGTCATTTTGATTTACCAATCTCAAGTTATGGTCTTTGACTTAAAATGCCTTTTTGTTGACTTTTGAAAATGACCTATAATGTTGAAATTGATAACTTTTTGTGAGAGCATTTCTTGGACTTGGAATGTGAAGATGAGTTATAGGAAATGTCATCCCCTTAAAAATGAGCATTGGATGAGATTTTTATGATGAACCATGAAAAATTTATGCCTTGGTCAAGTTACAGTTGACTTTTCAATTGTCCAAAAATGGAAACTTTTGCATCTTGATGATTTTTGAGCCATTCTTGTGGAATCATGATCAAGCCTTGATCAAATGATGATTGTGGCTTCAAAATACGATGTTGACCAAAAATTTTGACTTTTGACTGCCAAATGACCATTTTGCCCCTACAGTTGATTGTGAAGCAATTAGGGTTTTTGACTGTGCAACTTGACCCTGTGAGCCTTGAAACTTGACATGTAGGTGCTTGACAATGTATATGAGCATATGGGACTTGATTGAGCCCTTGAAAACCTCAACTTCCTTGCAAGAACCAAAACCCTAATTTTGACTGGCTTAGGAGGATGGTTTGACTGTGCAACCCTTGAGTAGACTTGAGCAAATTTAGATGATGCTTGTCAAAACTTTGAAGAATATGGGAGGGCAAATTTTGGGGTACAACACGTTTTTATTAAATTGATCCGACGAGACATAGTCATACGCTTTAATTCCCTAACTTTTGCCTGAATCGCCCTTTCGGGTTTTCGATCCACCGGGAAACCCCTTTTTGCCCAAGCCGCCCTTTCGGGTTTTCGACTTGCCGGGTGTACATATTTTTTTTTTGTTTTTATCCCTAATTTTTGCCTGAACCGCCCTTTCGGGTTTTCGGTTCACCGGGATGCCCATTTTTGCCCAAGCCGCCCTTTCGGGTTTTCGACTTGCCGGGTTATTTTATGCGTAGTATCTTTTGACTATGGCTGCGTTCGCAGTGTGCGACAAATCGTCGCCGTCCATGGTGGTCAGAATCATTGCACCACCAGAAAATATGCTCTTGATCACAAATGGTCCTTCATATGTAGGAGTCCATTTTCCCCTGGGATCACTTTGCGGCAAGATAATCCGCTTGATTACGAGATCCCCGACTTGATACACTTGACGTCTGACTTTCTTATTGAAGGCCTTGATCATCCGCTTTTGATACGTCTGACCATGGCATATAGCAGCAAGTCGTTTCTCATCGATCAGATTGAGTTGATCCAGTCGGGTCTGCATCCAATCATCTTCATTCAAACCTGCATCCTTCATAATCCTCAGAGACGGGATTTGGACTTCCATAGGCAAAACAGCTTCCATGCCATAAACCAAAGAAAATGGGGTTTCCCCAGTTGAAGTACGTGTCGTCGTACGGTATCCATGCAGAGCAAACGGTAACATCTCATGCCAGTCTTTGTAAGTGACTGTCATTTTCTGAATGATCTTCTTAATGTTTTTGTTCGCAGCTTCAACAACACCGTTCATCTTCGGCCGATAGGGAGACGAATTGTGATGATAAATCTTGAACTGTTCGCATAATGCAGTGATCATTGTGTTATTCAGATTTGTACCGTTGTCCGTGATGATTCTGTCTGGAACACCATACCGACATATGAGATTTTGCTTGATAAAGCGGGCAACCACATTTTTAGTAACAGAGGCGAAGGAAGCTGCTTCGACCCATTTAGTGAAGTAGTCAATGGCAACCAGGATGAAGCGATGTCCGTTGGAAGCCGTGGGCTTGATCTCTCCAATCATATCAATGCCCCACATTGCAAAGGGCCATGGAGCAGTCAGGACGTTGAGGGGAACCAGAGGGATATGAACTTTGTCAGCATAGACTTGACACTTGTTACAAGTACGGGAATGTTGATGGCAGTCAGCCTCCATGGTAGACCAATAATAGCCTGCCCTTAGGATCTTCTTAGCCATTGTATGCCCGCTCAAGTGAGTGCCAAATGTGCCGCTGTGTATATCAGTCATGATCAACTCTGCTTCAACTTTATCCACACATCGGAGTAGTACACAATCATGGCTTCGTTTGTAAAGGATGTCGTTGCTCAGGAAGAACTTAGCAGCGAATTTCCTTAAGAACTTCTTGTCATTCACGGAAGCTCCTTCAGGGTAATCCCTAGTCTCGAGATACCTTTTGATTTCATGGAACCAAGGCTGTTCCACTACTTCTTCGGTATTAATCTCGTGGCAATGTGCCGGTTCATCCATTTGCTTGATGGTGATTTGGGGAGCCTCGTTATCCCAGTTGAGTTTAAACATGGAGGACATTGTGGCCAGAGCATCGGCTAGTTGATTCTCTTCTCGCGGGAAATGCTCGAAGGTAATTTGCTCGAAATGAGGCAACAATGTCAGGACATGTTCTTTGTATGGGATAAGATTAGGATGCTTGGTATCCCAGTCTCCTTTGATTTGGCTGATGACCAAAGCCGAGTCCCCGAATACGATCAAAGATTTGATCCCCAAGTCTATAGCAGCTTCGAGACCAAAGATGCAAGCTTCATACTCAGCCATGTTGTTTGTGCAGCTGAAACAAAGTCGGGCCGTGAAAGGAGTGTGACAACCTTCCGGAGAAATGAGTACTGCGCCAATGCCATTTCCAAGTGCATTTGAAGCACCATCAAAGTACAGGGTCCATCGGGATCCCTTTTCGGGTCCGTCATACGGTCCGTCACTTTCAGCGTTGTCCAAATTCATGATGTCCTCATCTGGGAAGTCAAACCTCATGGGTTGATAGTCTTCAATAGCCTGATGAGCCAGATGGTCAGCTAGTACACTACCTTTTATAGCTTTTTGGGTGGTGTACTGGATGTCATACTCAGTTAAGATCATTTGCCATCTAGATATCCTTCCAGATAAGGCGGGCTTCTCGAAGATATACTTGATAGGGTCCATCTTGGAAATTAACAAGGTAGTATGGGTCAACATATACTGTCTTAGTCGGCGAGCAGCCCATACCAAAGCGCATCAAGTTTTCTCGAGCAGTGAGTAGCGAGTCTCACAGTCAGTAAACTTTTTGCTAAGGTAATAAATAGCGTGCTCTTTTCGACCAGACTCGTCATGCTGGCCCAAAACACACCCCATTGAGTTATCCAAGACGGTTAAGTACATGATCAATGGCCTTCCTTCGACAGGTGGCATCAGAATAGGAGGTTCTAACAAATACTCCTTGATTCTATCAAAAGCAGCTTGACAATCATCATTCCATTCAACTACCTGATCTTTCTTCAAGAGTTTGAAAAGTGGCTCACAGGTAGAAGTCAGATGTGAGATGAATCTGGCAATATAGTTTAAGCGCCCCAAGAATCCTCTGACCTCCTTTTCAGTACGGGGAGCAGGCATCTCTTGTATTGCTTTTACTTTTGCCGGATCGACTTCAATGCCTTTGTTGCTTACAATAAATCCCAGGAGCTTACCAGACCTAACTCCAAAAGTGCATTTACTTGGATTCAGCCTGAGCTTGTACTCTTTTAATCTGGCAAATAACTTTTCCAGATGTTCAAGGTGCTCTTCCTCTGTTTGTGACCGAGCTATCATATCGTCTACGTAAACTTCAATCTCATGATGTATCATGTCATGAAATAAAGCTACCATGGCGCGTTGATAAGTTGCCCCTGCGTTCTTCAGCCCGAACGACATCACTTTATAACAGAAAGTGCCCCATTGTGTGACAAAAGTCGTTTTCTCCATATCCTCGGGGGCCATTTTGATTTGATTGTAGCCCGAGAATCCGTCCATGAAGGAAAACACCTTATGCTGAGCTGTATTGTCGATCAAGATGTCAATATGAGGTAGCGGGAAATCATCTTTAGGGCTGGCCCTATTCAAATCCCGATAGTCCACACACATTCTGACTTTGCCATCTTTCTTAGGCACTGGCACAATGTTAGCGACCCATTGAGGATAGGACGTGACAGCCAGAAAGCCAGCGTCGAACTGCTTCATTACTTCTGCTTTGATTTTTTCGGACATGTCAGGCCTCATTCGGCGAACTTTTTGTTTGATAGGTGGACAATCCTCTCTTGTAGGGAGACGGTGAACCACGATGTCTGTGTCTAGACCCGGCATGTCTTCATAGGACCAAGCGAAGATCTCAACATACTCATTCAACAACTGTACTAGGCGCTCCTTGACTTTTTGTTCCAGATTGGCACCTACTTGCACCTCCTTCCGATCCTCCTCGGTTCCCAGGTTAACAGTTTCCAATGGCTCTTCATGCGGTAAGATGACCCTTTCCTCTTGTTGCAGGAGTCTGGCTAGTTCCCCGGGTACTTCACAACCTTCGTCATCTTCATACTCGGCTAGATTGACCAGATCTTCAGAGTTATTGAAAGATACAGCAGAAAAGTCACCCATGGAATCCGGAGTGGATGGATACCTGCATTGGTGAGTGTGGGTGTGTGTAAGGGATAACCATCCTTAAAAAAATGCAAAAGGAAAGAAAATGAACATAAGCAGTTTATCAAATGAAAAACGTCCAATGAATCATTAAACATGGCATATGAATATGAAAAATAGTCAAAACCCTTACAAGCGGACCTACATGCCCCGGGCAAGGCAGGAGGTGAAAAGACAGTGTACGGATTGTTTGAAAATAAAATATTACAGACCAAATAGGAAATGTTTAACAGATAAATTACTGATGAATAAAAGTGATGGGGACAAAGTCTTTAGCCTCCCAATTGCTCAATCCTCCTTTGACCGTTGGATGAATCCATTCTTCAAAGTTGCTTTCCTTGTCTTCATCTTCCAGGGCGTTGATTCGGTAAGGAGAAATTTTGATCGGCGCTCTTTCAATCTTTGACTGGCGCATGGCCTTCTGGCCAGCGGCGGTGAAACCTAATCCAAACTTATCAGTTTTATGCGGAAAGTCGGGTAACTGCCCCCACGCTGAATTCTTCCCTTCTTTAACTGCAGCCCTTGCATCCTTCAGAGATGCCATCCTGGCCATCTGTCTTGGTGTCTTAGCTGCCAACTTCGCCACTTCTATCTCAGGAAGCACTTCTTCGAAATGTTGAAACGGTGTCTCAATGAACTCTCCTTCAACCTCCACATACCGGAAATAATTTAAATGGCTAATCATGTACTCTTCTTCGCCGTGGACAGTAATGATCTTTCCATTTACAGGATACTTCAGCATCTGATGCAAGGAGGAGGTGACTGCCCCAGCATGGTGTATCCAAGGTCTACCCAGCAGGCAGGAGTATGATGGACGGATGTCCATTACATAGAAAGTGGATTTAAACACCTCAGTACCTATCTTGACAGGAATTTCAACTTCTCCATGGACCATTCTTTTCGACCCATCGAAAGCTCTGACGACAATATCACTAGGCTTCAACTCCAAACCTTCGCAATCTAGCCGGTCCAAGGCCTTCTTAGGCAAAACATTCAGCGACGACCCGGTATCAACCAAAACATGTGCAAGGGTGGTTCCGCGGCATTCGATTGAAATATGCAAAGCATCATTTGTGATTTCGGCCTTTAGGGGTTAGGTCGGCATCAGAAAAGCCTAATCTATTGTCCGCATTCAGGCTAGCCACGCAATGTTGAAATTAATCTGCAGAGGTTTCCTGGGGCACATGAGCTGCCTTTAGAAACTTAATCAAAGCTTGAGCGTGCGCTTCTGAGCAAAGCAACAGTGCCAGCATGGAGATCTTGGAGGGGGTTTGCCCCAACTGTTCCACCACATCGTAATCACTTCTCTTGATTATCCTTAAAATCTCGTCCATTTCTTTCTTGGAGGCTTCCGGGATTACCAAGGGTTGAGCCCTCGTCCTGACGGGCTCATCTTGTATTCCTTTTCCTTTATCAACAATGGTAGGAGAGGCAGCACTAGGAACGACGATTTCCTCAATCAAAGGAGTTCTAGCGGAGAGTTTTACTGGTGCAGGGATGACTTCTTTAGCTGATGAGGGTCCAAAGACTGCTCTTGGAGGAGCAATCTCTGGAGAAAATATTCTCCCGCTCCTGGTGATTTTGCTGGTGCCCGCAATGTTACTAATGCTGGCTTCTTCATCATCTGAATTTTCTTCAATTATTTCAACTTGCTTGATACCATGGTAATAAATGTCACCACCATAGTTCCAAGGTATCGACTTCTCAAAAACATAGGGAATAGGCCCCGGCATTGTTATCTTAAAAGGTATAGACTTTGCAACTGGTGTAATCTTAACAGGCTTTTTGACGGCCTTGGAAAGATTGGCGTGAATGGTTATGATTGAGACATTTTCAACATGAACTGGAACAGCAGGAACTTTTTCGAACAAAATTTGTCGGCTATCCATGAGGCCTTGGATGCCTTTCTTTAACAGCGGACAATCAAACGGCAGAGAGTGGCAACAGTAGCAGTCTTCTTTACATCCCGGGAAGATCCCGGCCCTTAACAAATTAAACTTAATGGTTAGCAGCGGAGTAGTCAGATCACTAACGTCAGCAACATACAGATCCTCTTCAATGGCATTGACATTCCGACCGTGCTTCGGCATAGGTGCAGATATCACATTGGGTTTTTCTGGAGCGTCAAACTCTACCTCCTTAGCCTCTATCAGGTCCTGGATCTTATGCTTGAGTGCCCAACAATCATTGGTGTCGTGTCCAACACTGTCTGAATGATAGGCGCACTTAGCATTGGCATGATAATGCGGAGAGGATGTATTTACATTCTTTGGCGCCTCCTTGATAGTGGCAAGATTCAATTTCAACAGATGGGGAAGCACCCGCGCTGGAGTCATATTAATACGGGTGAACTGCCGTTGTGGCCTTTCCACCCGTTGCTGATTTGGTCTGGATTGGTTGTAGCGAGGCTGCTCACTTGGAGTGTTTTGAATCATTACGGCCCCCACAGTTGGCCGACGCTCCATCTTCCCTGCTCTTCTTTGAGAATATACCATAGCTGTCTCCTTCTTAAAAGGCTTCTTCTCAACACTTGCAGCAACACCCTTCTGAATCTTTCCTGACTTGATGCCAGCTTCTATTCTTTCGCCTGTTAAGATCAAATCGGTAAACCCCGCGGAAGAGTTACCAATTAGATGATTGAAAAACGGCCCAGATAGAGTCCCAAGAAACATATCAACGAGCTCATGATCGGTTAAAGGAGGCTGCACCCTGCCAGCCAAATCCCTCCATTTTTGTGCATATTCCTTGAATCCTTCACTTGTTCCTAGTGACATACCCTGAAGTTGGGTACGGGTAGGAGCAAGATCAGAATTATATTGGTATTGTTTATAGAAAGCGGTGGCCAAATCTTCCCAATTTCTGACACTGGTTCCTTCTAACTGATAAAACCATTCCAACTGGGCTCCCGACAGGCTGTCTTGAAAGAAATGAATCCAGAGATTTTTATCTGCCGTATAGGGTTGAATCTTTCTCACATAGGACCTGAGATGCATTTTGGGACAGGATAGCCCGTCGTACCTCACAAACACTGGCACTTTGAACTTTGGGGGAATCACAATTCCGGCGACCAAGCCCATGTCTTCAAAATCCAAACCCGGTACCCTTTGCAATTCCATGGCAGCCAATCTGTCTTCTAAACCCTTATATTTGTCATCAGCTGGAGGATACTGCTGGTCAGAATAATCTTCATCCTCTTCAACCTCTTCCTCCTCTGCATCAGACTCGGAAGGCACCGCAACTCGATCTCTTTTACTAGTCCCTTCATCAGAAGTAGGAGGAAATTCAAGCACCCTCCGAGCTTCTCTGTCAAATCTTCTCCCCAAAGTAGCCACTCCGACCCTCTTTTTCTTCTTCACTGGGTCCTTATTCTCCAGATGAGCCTTGATATCCTCTTGACTCTTGACCAAGGTCATCAAGAGTTGCTGGAACTGTGCATTCTGGGCTTGTAGGTCTTTGACTGTTTGCTCGAGATCCATCCTACTGAAATAAACAACAGATAGATAAGGAAACCTGGAGTGAGACCTGCTTATGCACATGATGAATGGTATGCTGATGTATGCAATGCATTCAAGGATTTAGGACATTCAAAGTTGTTTCAGACAAAGAAGAACGCACGTCATATTAATAAGAAGAAATTTGTTAGTACATAAATGCCCCATGGGCCAAATGTTACAAAATAAACTTCTCAAGGCAGAAAGACATTGCGCATCCTCTTCGGTGCGATGTAGGTGTTGAGGGCCTCTTGCTCGTGGAGTCGGAGGGTAAGCTCCAGAACCTTCTTTTCACTGGCGTAGTAGCTAGCTTCAAAAGTGTTCTGTTCCTCCTTGAGCTGAATCCAACTTTTCTGCATTTCCTCCCACGATGTAGGCATGTCTGGATGCAGGATGGTGTAGGGAACCTCTCCTTCATTGACGGGCTCTTTAATCACTGGGAGTACGTGAGGATAAGGCATCATTAGACTTTGGGCTCGGGCTCGTACCCACTTGAGATAGGGCTCAAGAGGGATGGAGTTCTTGTGTCCCAGAGTCTTGCTATCAACCTTGTTGAGTTTTCCCCAAGCTCTGATGAATCTTTGGCGAAGTCCTTGCGCATCGTTGTCGAAGTCGAAAACTAGGCTAGGAATCAACATGTCATGAGGGCCATCCCTCCGTGCATATCCAAATTGCCTCAAAGCTAGGCAAGGGTTGTAGGTGATACCTCCTCTAATTCCAAGTAAAGGAACATTAGGAAATTCTCCGCAACGATCGACGATGATGACATTTTCTCTGGACCGAGAACACCAATGCACATCAGAATGAGTGAGAGTCATCAATCGTTGGGACCACCTTGTACCTTAGTCATTCTTCAAGACAGATTGTGGAAGGTGCGAAATAAACCACCTTGCGAGGATAGGAGTACAGCACATGAGAACACCCCTCTTTCTCATTGTTCGTGTGTAAAATGAGTGAAGGATGTCCCCAAGCAATGTTGGTATTGGATTTCTGGACAAGAAGATTTTGACGGCGTTGACATCTACCAATTGGTCAGGATTTGGGAGCAAGACCAATCCATAGATAAGGAGTGCCACAATCTCTTCAAAGGCTTGTAGGTCCAATGAGTTCCAACATTCTTGTGCCTTCTCAAACAAGAATTTTGCTAAGAATCCTTTGACGCCGCTTCTGGTTTCCCAATGCCCCTTGATTTCAGATGGTTGTAGATGTAGTGCTCGAGCAACATCTTTAGGCTTTGGTTCCTTCTCCGTACCGTTGAAGGGTAGTTGATTAAGGATAGGGATTCTTAGGAGTTGAGAAAACTCCTCTAAAGTGGGAACCAACTGATAATCAGGGAAAGTGAAGCAGTGGTGAAGAGGGTCAAAGAACTGGAATAGCACTTTCATCATGTCTTTTTCAATGTTGGTGTTGACTAGGCTGAGCAGTCTACCATGTCTTTCACTGAAGGATGAATTTTCCGGAATTCTTGAAGTGATCTCCTTGAGTTGAGGAGAGATTCTCACAAGGTTGACTTGAATGGTGTTTCTGCGAGGAATTTCCATGTCCTACAAAACAAGAACAAAGCTGAAGATCCAAAACCCTTGAAATGGTTAGTGAATGCATATGATGTTTTATGATGTTTATGATGTATGCACAAAACATATGTACAAGAAAATCACACCAAACCCTAATTTCAGGCTTGCATGGGGTTTCATAGGTAATTACCCTCTTAAGTGTAGTTGGCTTAAAAACCTGTCCTACAAGTAGTAACCGGGTTCTAAGGAGCTCAATATCACTGGATTGTTTTCATTGTTCATTGTTTTGGTTTAGCCACTTAACTAGCGACCAAAATATTCCAAGAAAACAATCCTCAATGAGTGTAGTATCGAGTATCTACCAACTTCGGACTGCACCAAAGCCGGTCATCTCACTACCCCTAATAAAAGGCCAAGATGGTCAAGTAAGGTTCTAGGTCATTAGTGCTTAGTGACATCACTCAGCGGCCTCGTACTCTCCTTGATTGAACTCAAGGGTTACCGGTACTCACAAATATGTCGCACTAATATAGCTATTGCTTAGACCGTGTCGGTATACCCCGCACAGTTTCCACAACGTATTGCTATCTATGAATGTTTCCCAAAATCCGGGTGGAGGATTGTAAACCCAAACAATAGCCAAAGTATAAAGCAAGCAAATCAAACAATTAGTCATGCAAGAGGGTGATCTAAGCCCTAAGGTTACTCCACTTTAAAATTATCCCCAGCAGAGTCGCCAGTTCTGTGATACGGTGGGAGAACTGACTAGGGTTTTGCGTTTGTTTTCGCAATTGTTTCGGTTGAGCAAGAGTCGCCACCGACTTTTTATTTTATCCTAAGGAAAGGTTTTAAAAAAGCACAGCAAAAACCTTTGAGATTTTTCTTCGGTTCGGGGAGTAGATTATAGAAGGGGAAGGTATTAGCACCCCTTCTATCCATGGTTATCCATGGGCTCTTAGGTACTTGCTTAGATCAACTTGCCTTAGTTCTCATTTGTTTGAAATGGTGCTTTGTGTGTGGCTTTGAAAAGGTTTTGAAAAGATGCCTTGCATAGGCTACCCTTGTAACAATTCTTTACTCGAATGTTTTACAAAAGGTGTTTGTCTTTTGAAAAGATGTTTCAAGGTTTTTTGAAAGTTTATTTTGAAAGTGTTTGTGAATTGGATTTTGAAATTAGGCAAGTGTTTTCTTGGAAAGTTGACAAGTACTTAAGAGCTTATCTACCCTAAAGTTTTCTCAAAGATTTTTGTTATGCTTCAAACCTTTTGACAATTTTGTTCCACCATTGCATTTGATGGACAATCTTGTCTTAGGATGTGGAAGGGACGGGCGCGGGTCATCGTTTAGACCATAGTTGCAATAGTGTTAAATGTCTTTGGGCAATTTTCTTTGAAAGGGGCTTGATCATTCCTTTAAGCAACATTTGGAGGGACAATGATCATTTGATTATTTTGTTTTGCCCAAGGAAGTTCAACATGCAATATGGCCCAATTACTTGAAGGCAACAAAGTGAAATACCCTAGGGGTGCAAGTGTGAAATGTGTTGTCCATTTTTCATGCTCATTTATCTTGTATTAGGTCCAACTATTTTTGTTCATTTTTATTCGCATACAAAACCCTAATTCTAGCATAGTATGTTTAGAAAGCATTAAAAGTGCGAAATTTAAATTCCTACGCTATTACATCACAATAATATGGGGAGGGGGGTACAATGTTTCAAATGGGGTTTATTTGGACAAGAATTTAAACCTAAGACTATTACATCAATATTGAATATTTGCAAGGTAATTTAATTGTATGAATAGATAGAAATTGAAATAAATATGCAAAATGCAAAAAGAAAGGTTTTTATATAAAAAAAGTATTATATATAAAAAGAAAAATAAAAAGGTATTATTTTTGGAGTATTTTCAAATTTAGGGCAAAAATCCTAATTTTAATCAAAATGTATATTAATTAATTAATTCATATAATATTCATTATTTACATACAAAAATAAAATAAAATATGATATATTTGTAAAAAGGCATTTTTAGTATTAAATATTAAAAAATAA